>APFE031225635.1:103808-177093 GCA_000404065.3 Pinus taeda | reverse complement strand
AATATCGATAGTTTACGTATTCGATTTAGGATTTACATAAATTATTAAATTGAACAATTTCTATACGCGACCGAAGTTAACCTCAATTCCAGAACCAAAGGATCATCTAAGTTTTGGACACCACTTCCATTAATGTATATGCTCTTTGAGTATTTAAGTGTTGGAATCCACTCCCATTAATGTATATGCTTTTTGAATATTCTGTATAAATATTATGATAACGGATCACTTCAATTCAAGAACAAAAAAATTAACTATCCATTTGGTACCATTTTTTTTAATGAATTTCATTTGTGAATATTGTGTATAAATATATTAAATAATATAATAATAAAATTATATCTAACTATTAAATAAATAATTGATATGAAAGTTCATATATTCCATTTCGAATTTATATGAATAACTAAATTAAATGAAATCAATACACGCTCCAGTAAATTCCAAGAGAAAGAATCAAAACATTAATTAAATATATGCTATTATTTTGATTAATTAATTTATATTCTCTATGTTGTATATTAAATAAAAGCTATTTGGTGGCATGCCATTGCTTATTTGTATATATGATTTATGTGTATATAGTTTTTTTTGTTGAATTAGTTATGATGTGATGTGTCAAGATGAGAATGAACGTATAGCTCAAATTCATATATACAAGGAAAGATTAGACGTGATAAATTTCTTAAAAAAAGAAAAAAAAAAATTTAACTAACACTAAACTATTCTATTTTGTCCTTTATTTCTATCTAATGTTATCAAATATTATTAATTAATGAAGAAAACATGGTGTTTTGATAATATTTTTTTTGTGAGTTGATTCTACTTTTTTTGGTATTTATTTATAGCAAATTAGAAAACATGTTTTTCTTTGCAAGAATTACTCTTAACTATGTTTTTCCGAAATGACATTTCCATTGTTGTTTTATGGGTTTAATTGTGTACTGATATTTATAGTTCTTAATTTGATATAAATCAATTTTCTAAAAAAAAAAGTAAATAGGTCTAGAAATTTGACACTTGCTTCACTTTGTATGAAATTAGCAAACAAGAGTAGAGAGTACAAAAGGGTATTTGTTGGTTATTACTTTTCATAAGCTTTGTTGTCTATGTCATATCCTTACCAAACATTCATGTGGTGCATTGTAAAAATAATGTACATGTATTGTAATGTTTGGAATAACAAAACAAAGAGGCGAATTAGTGTGAGGACAAGGATTGTAGAGCTAGGAATAGAGAATTCCTATTAGGGATGATACGATTTATCTAGAAAATAGGAAACCTCAACTTGAAGATAATAATTAAATGCTTAGTGATCCACGAAGTAACAAGGATGTTTCATGAAATTAAATGGAATTAGGAAATTATTAAATTCCATGCTTTTTTGAAATAATACAACGAAAAAAAGGGAAGCAAATTTATGGATTGATTGTAAGAAAAAGGATGCCGTAATAAGCGAGGACAAAAAACTTCCTCCAAAAGAAAAAGATAATTTGAAGAAATAGTGTGCATAGAGTGCTAGCTTCAATTTTACTACAAAAAAGAAGAAGATGATAAATGTTGTATGATTACAATTTCGAATTAATGTGTTATGCTACATTCAAATTGTAATAGATATGGATAAATAGCAAGTTGAATATGTGTTGGTTTAAATGTATTTCTTATGTAATTGTGAATCAATATTTTCATAACTTTTATATTGATTGTGGTTATGATTATGCATGGGCACATGCGTCCTATGGTTCCATGAAAAGTAAGTAAGTTAATATAGTAAATAATATCAATTACAAAGTGTTTTAAGTTTAGACAAAATAAGATTCCCATAATAGTTTTCCCTAAATGATTAGGGATATAATAAAAAAATCAATAAATGAAGCTAAGGATCTCAACAATCTATTCAAATTGCAAAACAGGATCAGTTAGAACAATTGGGTTATAAGAGCATTTTTATTAGTGTACAAATCTATACCAGAGATTCTTTGTTTGACAGAGACAATCAATGTGTACAATAATATATTTTTTTGTGAAATATTGTTGTAATAGTTAAACACTATGTGAAACATCAAACAAATGTACTTGGGTTGATTACATCATGTTATAGTGATTTTATAAGCTTTAGCATTTATGTTCACAAGCTTCCATTCTCGCCACCTCGAGCAATATCAAGGAGCTACTAAGAGAGTTCTTCAGCATTCTAGAATAGCTAGTATGTGGTAGGGTAGGTGGAAGCTCGAGGTAAGGTGGATCCAAGCTTCTATCGTATAAGAACTATAGGAGTGCTTACGCCGCCATACAAGGAATTATCTACCGAAAGGAAAATAAATGCCATGGGATATAAATTCTAAATGTAAGTGTGACAGAAGCTAAGAAGCTGTAACGTCGTGGAACATATTAGTATGACTTCAAAAAATTGGTGAGGTGCTTATTTAGATCTACATGAGAAATGAATTTATGTGAGGAACCTGCAACTGAGAGCATTAGTTTGAGGGAGATTATGCAACATTACACATGGCCACTAAGGAAGATACGTAAATGAGGACTAAAGAGTATGCATGGTGTAGATCCAAAGGGCCATGGGACAACTATTCCTCAAAAATAAGAAATAATGTTCAATATAGAGCAAAGGGGAAAATGACAAATTGATAGAGAGAATTGGATAAGTCTTATCGTGTTGTAGTGAGGATGGTGGGAAGGAAAACTTGTGATTGGGGTAATATGATTTTAATATTGTATGATTGGACATCATATATGGATTATCTACATGGTTCAAGTGACGTGGTCTGTAACGGAGAGTTGGAATATACAGTAATAGTTCCATAATAGCATAAGAAAATTAGTTTGAAAATAAATTTACTTCAAGCTTGGGAGGTGGGGCCATATTAATCTATAGTCACTTCGAGTTGGTATTCACATGCTTGGAAGGTCAGGTAGTCAAGAGGCTACATATTTTTTCAATTTTTTTTTTTCTGGATTCGATGTATGAGTTAATATTATGATGATTGTAGTGTCAGTAGGTTGGGCAGTCAAGTGTTGTTTGTTTCATTGCAATTATGCTACCATCAACTCACTACTCTATAGTAAATTAGTTTCATTAGGTCAGAAAATGATAAGTTTGGAATGTTTGGTAGTTTGATATTCAAGACTACTGAGGTATGGAGGTCGTTTAGTATCATAGATGGAAAATACTGAGGTCAGGAGTTTGTTTGGATTATTTATAAAAGTTGTAGTCACTCAATTTTTTAAGTTGGGTGGATGGAAGATCAGGTCATTTGGTAGCAAGGTGGTTTCATTAGTTCTGTAGTTTCACAGTCAGGCATTGCTAGAGTGGGGAGTTCAGTAGTTTGACAGTGGGAAATGTTCAAGTCAGAGGTTGGTTAGTCAGAATATTGTATTTCTTTTTCTTTAAATGTTTTTTGATCTGATTTGGGACTTAATGTTTTAAAAATAATTGTTAAAGGCTCTTGTTTTTCTTTTCATTTTTTGACAAACAAAATAAAAAATTACAAAACACATAAATAAAGGAGACTAGAGTTATAGTAACTAACTCTCAAAAAACAAAAAAGTACAATATCATTGTTGTGATTGTCATGGTTTTGTTTTTCTTGAGAAAGTCGAACATATAGTTGGGAAGCCACACAGTGGGGCATTTTTGTTTTGTTTTATGATTCATTTATTATTTCCTCAGCTGGAGTATGCCATAGTTAAGTGAAATCATTAGGTTTGATAGTTGGATAGTCTATGAGTATTGAGGTCAGTAGTTTTTCCAGAATTCTAGAAATGCCAAGGTAAACACATGGGACTAATTATTTATAAAAAAAACTATGGTGAATTTTAGTTCCTAGTCATGTGGCCAAAGGGTTAGGTACTTGGGAGTTCTCTTTTTTTTTACAAACTTTTCATGAATGAGACCTCCGACATAAGTCTACAAAACAGGAATACACACACACACACACACACACAACACACAACACACACACACACACAATATATATACACACACAGCACACACACACACACATATATATATATATATATATGCCTATTTTGTTTTTATTGATTCTTTCGACACACAAAGGTGAATAAGCATTTGGTAAACATGAAAAGGAGAATGTAAATTATTGAGTGGAAATTTAGATTACAGTTTTCAAAACAAATGGATTCAACTATAAAAATAAATATAGAAAATTGAATTTTCCTTTGTCCAAAAGAACGTGAAAAGTGTTTACTATGTGTACACTCATAATTATTTTCTTGACTCTCGGCTCAGTTATTTATATCATGATTCTATATGGGTTATGACACTCTAAATCCCTTTTATAATTTCAATAACTACTTTTCAAAGCCTTTATTCCCTATATATTTGTGTTTACATTTATAAGTAGTAATACATTTATGTATATTTACAATTGTATTCATAGAAAAACATCTAAGACAATTGAATAGAAGAACATAGTGTCGCAAGGAAATGCAAATGATAAATCTATTTTAGACCACTATTGTATACTAAAATATTCCAGGCCTTATATTACAAAAATGGAATGCTTCATTACAATTGCATTTAAACAAATCTAGAGAATAAATCATATGTGTTATTGAGACAATAAAGTTGAAGCTATTGACAAAGTTGGAAACAAATAACTAACTAAATAAAATATTTAAAGTGGAGTAGAAATGCACATTGGTTTTTGTTTGTCTTTATATTCAACTATTAGAAAAACAATTTTAATGAAGACTCAGTGAGCTAAAGAAATAACATATGTTCTGACAATATATACTTTATCAAAAAAAAAATCTAACAAATTTAGATTATATAGTTGTAGTTGTATTCAGAGTTAAATACTTCACACAAATGAATACAATAACATATTAATTGAGAAAGAAGTTTTTGGCAAAATGTGCAATTATTTTATCAATTCTTTGCGCTAGAATTGTGTGTAATAACTATTTTTCTACCACTCTGGGCATACCTTGTGTGAAACTAAATTTCAACATGGAATCTACTATCATGATGTCTTTCACCTTATAGGCATACTAGTTTTCATGGACATATTGACACAGATGCATAAAAAGAAATGACTATGTAATGATAACTAGTTGAATGTATCTTTACGAGGAAACCTATATAACAATGCTCAAAAAATAGCAATTTTAATGTTCCATATACAATGATAAACATTTTAGAAAGAAATTTATGAGTCTGCTATAATATATGAATTGTGAATGTGAAAAGTGATCAAGACACAATTATGAGTGGAAGAATTAATATGATGGCATTCAATTTATAAAGGAAGTCGTTCATAGGTGGAAAAATTATCCTTGGAACATGTCAATATGTACTTGATCAAAGTTCCAATTATTATTATTTACTTATTACATTTCTTATGGATCCATAGGACTTGTAACAAGGTCC
Source organism: Pinus taeda (assembly GCA_000404065.3). NCBI lineage: Eukaryota > Viridiplantae > Streptophyta > Pinopsida > Pinales > Pinaceae > Pinus > Pinus taeda. The sequence continues at coordinate 171,683 of APFE031225635.1, read as the reverse complement.
CTTTGTTTATTTAAAAATAAAATTAAACTAAGATCTATAGTTCACTTGACCCATTGATAACCATCAATATAATATTTTGCAAGATAATAAAAATTATGTATGTGGAAAATTTGCATTACTACTATTACATACCATAATAGATATACTATCTTGAATAACTAAAGCAACTGACCCATGTAAATTTGTATATGATTTATCACTTGTACAGTTTGACATCTGTTCAATAGAGAAAATCTTACTTGAACATGGTTTGTAGATATATGAATAAAATATCAATGACTGTGATGACTGTATGTTTCAATCTGTTTTCACACATACACTATGTTTCGATATGTATATCATGAAAAAAATAGTTGCAAAAGTTTTTTATAATTGTTTCATTTGGAGTGAGAATATTGCTCCCAATTTCTTAAAACAACACCTCAATACTAGAAACATTGAACGAGAGCAATGTATCAATGTTTCATGGGCTTATACTATAAATTGATTACTTCCATATGCATATCGATATATAGAGTAAAAAGTTTTTGCAATACAAAGAGTTTTTGAACTGTTTGATGTTAACATATATATCTAAAATATAGAAATAAAACTTATTTTCTTCATATCCCTTTCATCAAGCGCTTGATCCAAAGTCCTCCATATTATGTATGTACCAATATCAACTAAAAGTCTTATTTAAAAAACGATTTAATCAATCTAAATACCAACAATCAAAGGGTTTAAATGAGCATAATAGTACGCATAATACCATGAAACTTGTATTCCTAATTGGAATTGAATTCACAAGATTCAAAAAATAAGTTTTGGTTAAACATCTAAATAAAATGTCCAATTTTTTTTTCTCAAATTTTGGTACTATCCACCAAACTTTTTTTTAGTATTTTATAGAATATCTACATATGAATAATTTAAAGTAAATTAATAACAATTTCTATTTCACAAAATAGAGAAGCTTTTCCTATATTTCAGTATTGTACTGCAATGATAAAATAGGAATAAGGCAATCTAAAATTTTATAAATTTTTATTATAAAAAAGATGTAAATTGCAAAAATTTTCATAAGAAATCTTAAAAAGGGTTATCAGACAGTCATTGTGAATCAAACAACACAATTCATAGAATAAATTCATAAACATTTGTTCAGTAATTTATACCATTCACTAACATAAATATCATAATTCGTTACACACGAGCACTGCAAATGGTATCGAAAAAATATGATATTTCAAAATTGATTAAAAACATTCAAGTTTTCAATCTTCACAGACTTTGGATCCTTTTCACCAAGGCATAATGGATTAGAAAAGTTAAAATACAATAAAATAAAATACGTCTTGGAACATGAAAATCAATAATTTGTTTTCCTAAAATTGAAGGTTGCTTTCTAAAATGTTGTATGTTCAATTGAAATCTTGCAAGAAAGCACCGATTTTATCCTCATATTTAGAGTCTTTGCAATTGATGCTAAGTAGCAGGTCAGGTGAATACTTCAACAAAAGCTACCATTGCGAATATATGTCATACAATGAAAAAAATAAATGGGAGGAAATTGATTAATATTGATCTAACAATTGGAAATTAATCATTTTGCGTCTTTCTTCCTCTTGTGATATTTGACCTCAAACTTGGAAATAACCCTGATTTACATGAAAGGAAGTTGTGGAAAATTTTGGAGACTTTGTTGTGTACAAACTATAATGATTTTTATTTCTACCTAGTCATTGGCTACAATATTTTTAGTGGGAAGTTTTCATTCTCTTGGAATTGCTTCCTTTAATGACTTGCTACCTGTTAGGTCAAATTATTCTATAAAGTCTGTTCCTTTTTTCCAAATTGATAAACAATGCTCATATGTGATTTGTATACATGCAATTATTTATTTTATCTCTCTCTCCCTGCAACTTAAGGAAGTGAGAATCAATCTTTTGTCTCTCTTAGAAACTCTTGGAAATGCAGTAGATTAAAATTCATTTTCCCAATCAAGTATAGAGAGAAAATTCCTTTTAATTGATTTTTATTCTTACTCCAATGAATAAACTATTTCACATAAATCATTAATTTCTTGATAAACCATTGGGATTTTATCCATTTTTTATAGAACTCTGCTTGATTCTTCCTTAAAATTAGACAAATTTGTAAAGCTTGATCCTTGTAAATGCTGAGATCCTTTTTTTCATGTTGATTCTAATTCACTTGATATTGACGAGATTCAATTTCTTGTCGCATAGTTGTGACAATAATGGCATAATTGTTTTACGCTTCTTGTTTCTAGATTAGGGTTTGATCTTCATGTAATCTTCTTAATTACTGAATCTCTTCTTTATGTTTTTCATTTTCTTGTTCCAATTTTTTCTAAAAAATCATTCTTCATGTTTTCATTTTCTAGAGTAAATCCTTCAATTAAGTTATTAAAATATTGTTGCTAGTTTTCTTCATTTAACAGTTCACTTTTCTTCAATTTTGCCTTCAAAAATTTAAATTTTTGTAAACTGCCATCATATAAAGTTGCAAGCTGATTAAAACGATACTTGTTGTAATTCAAAAAATATTTTGATGCTTGGGATTATTCTTGAGTTTTTCTTTTACGTCTTCCTCAACCTTTGAGGTGAACTCAGATACAATCTCCAGAGTATCATGTTTTCTTTTCTTTGTTCTTTGTTCGACTCATTTTTTCTGACTCTTAAGATAATAATTTGTGAAACATGGAATAATATCTACAAATTTGTCTGATTCATAAACTAGTTTAGATCAGAATGATTCATGAGGAATATTAAAAGAAATTGGTGTTATTGATGCACCTAGAGATATAGTAGATATAGTATCCACTATGCTATATGATTCCATTGTTTGTTAATTTTCCTTTGCATTGGTTTCTATATATACATTTGTTTCCTTGTCCTTAGGTACTTCCATTTCTTTGACTGATGCACTTTCTAGTTCCCTTTCTTTGTCTTCTAATGAGAATTAATGACAATAATCACTTGTTCAACTGTTTCTTATGTTTCTGAAGTCCTTGCTCTTCCCGTGGTTTCCTAATCATCTTTCATACTTTGTATTGATGTGGATTCAACTTCTTCACCCGTGACAACAAAACCTTCTAATTTCTCAATTTCTACTACTTTTCCCTTCTCATAAACAATAAAATTCTCTTAAGTGAGTTCACTGAAAAGAAATTGCAAAAAGTTCAATAAAATCTAATTCTTCAAATGAAATGTTGAGGTTTATTGCCTCTTCCATTAGAAAATTTGTGTACATTTCCTCTCTAAATGCCTACAATTGTGATCTTAATTGACTATATAGGAGATTTCCTCCTTGGAAAACTTATGAAAAATCATCAATGCATATGAAACCCACATTGAAAGGTGGTTCTTAATGATTAAAATTTTTAATATAATTGACTTCTATATAATTATTGGTAATGCAAGCTTGAGGATTATATTTAGCGGGTCAAAGTAAATAACCAATGTTCCTTGAGCTCTTTCACTTCTTTGATTTCGTGCCCTTAGTCTTAGATATTAATATCACCAAACTTTATTAGGAAATTAGACCAGAATTTCTTTTGCAACTTACTCAATTTTTTGGTTCACCAATATAAATCAACTTGATTAGCCATCTCTCTCAAAGAAATTGTTTCTAGAATATATCCAGGTGGAAGATTGGGAGCAAGTTCTCTCCCAAAATATGATGTAGGAAAATAATTCTTCAACAAGCTAACGACCTGCTCATTCTACGCCTTGTTTCAAATTATCACTTATTCTAGAAGGTATTTGTCCAAATAGGATTTGATGTAAAGGAATCAAGAGATAGTGACAAATATCAAAGAAATGGTATTTAAATTAGATTGCCCATAGAATAGGAACATAATTTTTGAATCGGTAGTTGTTGGTCATATGGTAGTTACATTTCATGAGGGGAAATAGGACCGAGGCAATAATAAAATGTAACAAATATGTAGACATTAAAAAAATATATTTGAGTGTGAGGGGACATGACACTGACAACTTCACTGAATTTTTGATATTTTGTGACAACAAGTTAGCCCACTTTAGGCATTTTCCCTCATTCAAAATGATATGAACTATTCAGATCCATTTCAGTTTAGAATGCTCAAGATCTTATTCCCCATATAACATGCTTAGTATTTTAATAAGAAATCTAATAGGCTTCTGAAAAATAGATATTAGATAATATTTTCTTGCTCTAATTTTGAAACCTTTTTATTATTATCTCAACCATCCTTCAATTATTATATCATAATTCTCGTGACATTCCTTCAAAATAGTAGTTCGAAATTTATGAAGAAACTCAAAATTAAGTGATATTTGTGGTGAACTGGGCTTATATATGGATGATGAGACTTCAGATTTCCATGTGGCTATCAAAATTTATTGATGGTCAGATATTGGTCGGGTTTTAATATCAGCACGAGAGATTCCACGAAATCATGTCATAATAGGGAGCGCTTATGGCCTTGGTTACTACATTAGGTAACTTTGTTACTCTGATTCATTCAAACAATTTGTTCTTTGTTTTAGTAGCTCTTGTAATCTTTAACCATTCCCTTTGCGTAAAGAATTCAAATATCTCTTGCCAAATAATTGTACCTTCTTTTTGCATCTTGTAGTTTTAATATAATAGAAGTAAAGAAACAAAGTTCACTTGTTATGTTGTCCCAATATGCATGCTCATAATCTTTTTCTTTAACCTTTTGTATTTGTTGTTTTACCACTCTAGATTTCCCCTTTATTCCCATTGTATAACTTGTAAATAGTAACAGAGCATACATAACTTCTTATTTAAAATTTGAAATTGAATTCAAGAATATATAAAAGGAATATTTATATTCTTACACATAATTTTTTGAAATTCCTGCCATGTTACCTTAGTATAGTGGTTCTTGTAATAGGACTTAAGAAATGAGCATGAAACTAGAACACCTTAAAAATCTTAAGTTTGTAATTGCATATTTTACATTTTTTGGCATTTTGAGAGTTGTAAAATTTGTAAAAAATATATAAGTTTTCACAACTTAAACTTTTGAATATAATTCAACAATTTAAAAAAAAATTAACATTATGCTTACATAGATTTTTTTTAAACTAGTATTGTGTTGCCTCAATTTAGTTCTTCTTTGAACAAGGGTTATAAGAACAACATGCAAGTAAAAATTCTTTAACGTCTTAAATTTGACACTAAAGAGTTTCCTTTTTTTTTGGGTATTTTATAACCTATAAATGCGAATAAAACATACATAAGTTTTTATAACTTAAAATTTGAAGTTGAACTCTGGAATTTGTAAAAAATATGATATTATGCTTAAAGAGAACATAAAATATGAAAATTTTGTTTTGAAAAACATGAAAATTTCAAACTAGCGTGTCCATTAATTCCTTGTAAACAAGACAACTATTTTTGTTTTCAAGAATAAAAAAAGGTTTAAAAAATTATTATTCATTTAACGAATAATCAAGTGAACGCCAAATGATAAAATTTGAAAATCTTTATTAAAAAATGCACTGCACACAAATAAAAAAAAAGAGCATTGTATTTGCATGATCAGATGGATTCAGACTATTCCATAGACAATTATTCTTTCTATTTTCTCGATCGTGCAATGGGGAAGTCGGATAGTCAACGGTTTTCTTTGTTTTGTGATTCACTTATTGTATCCCGTCCCTCACTATACCATAGTCGACTTGGTTCATCAATCAATTTAGCTTGAAGGTTGGGAAGTTCTAGGTCTTAGAGGACACTAGATATATTATAGTAAAATTCATAATAATCTCGACTTTCGAGAACATGGTCATAAGGTCACGTACTCAAGAGGTTAATTTGTTTAAAGTTTTTTTTTTTTTTGATGAACTAAACAGAACAGAAATGGCTCCTTGTAAAGCTTATAATATGAATGCAAATTATTTCGTGAATTTTTAATTTATATGTTTCGTATCAAAAATTTATATAACATATGAAATGAGTGAGTATTTCTCTTTTATTTTGAATCACAAAGCGCATTGGCATTAAGGGAGATGCTTTTTATTAATCTTGTGTACAATTAATTACGCTCATATTTAACTAAAATTGTGAATGGAAATGACTATCTTAAAAATTCTACCTTTATCCTTATGTGCTATTTACTTATATTAGCAAAAAAGACTCAATTAGTAAATGTGTAAATAAATTTTTGGATTCTAGTTACCTTAAACTAGCAATCAACACTAGATTTGGTAATTTCTAAATAATTGTTTACATGTGTCATAATTAAAGTTACTAATGTAGACTATGTTTATAACCAGTAAGTAAATTGTTTAGGTAGCTGAAACCATATTATATAATTATTATGCATAAAACTATTCCTCCAACTAAAATACAAAACTATATGATTTTTTTCCAAAGTAATGAAATATTTTCTTGCAACAAAAATTGTTTGGAGACACTTATATGATGTGTAGCGATATTGTAGTGAAAGCAATTAACAAGGTCCATACCAAAATAGATAGCACAAATGAGTAACAAACTTTATGGTTTTAGAATCACTCAACAAAGGAGAGTATACCTAAGACCATTATGTATATCATAGCTATCATATTTTTCACCGCTTTCCTCTCCAACGGCACAAATATTCAACAATCTTGCATGATGCATAACTACAACATCAATAAGAGGAAATCTATGAACATTGATCAAGTACATGAAAGGAAATAACACTCATAATACTTATCTTTATTTCAATCAGAATCTTGAAAGAGGAGTAGGAAAATGGAATATTTCTCAATGATTAGAAGATATACGATGTGTGATTTATTAACAAAAATATTTTGCTAAGCAATATGATGAGGGTTGGATAGAGATGTTTTGTATGTCCAAGGATCCTTATATTGACTTAATGCTACTTAATGTTTTCTTTTATTCATATATCACTCCTAAATAACATTTCTATACCCCTAGTTAAATTCCATCAAAAAATATGAAGATAGATATGAAAAACAAGGAAAACCTGCAAATTTTGTTATGGTAACAATGAAGGAAATAAAAAAGCTTCGAGGACACATGGTGGTTCTAGTATTAGAGAACCATGAAATTCCATACAAGGTTGGCCACTAAGACATTTTAAGCATGGGTCAAACATACCCATCTATATATTTCTTAATATGTGAGAAAGATATTTTTTTCCCTTCTACATGAAATCATGTCTTCTTTATTTATTGTTTCATTACAATAGAAATAATTAGAATTTAGTGGATATCAATATTGAGTCAAAGCACATAGGCACACCTTGTAGAGGCCTAGTAAGAAAATAAATATATCATAATCCATATTGTGAGAAATAGGTTTTAGTATTAATGTAAAGAAAGAAAGTTCAAAAATCACAAGAGTAAAGCATGTCATTTATGACTTGCTGTTTTACTTATAAATGAGTTTAACGACATTGTTGTTTTCATAGTTTCTAGATTTGTTAACCTACTGTAGCAACTTGTACAACTATGTAAGCAAAAGAAAAATATAATATAGAACCCATCACAAAGGTATTTGAATGAATTACTTGCAAAGGTACATGATGAAAAAAATACTAAGATTGAAAATCACAAAATTATAGGGAAACCTATGCATTGTGAGATTAATTATTATATTAACATTAAAATATTAATATGTGCAATGCATGTACACTAGTTTCATTTTTAGAAAAGCATGCATTATTAAGTGCATCATTATTACATGGATGCATAACACTTCTATATTAAATATATCAAAAGGCATATGACTATATTGAAATTATTGCATAACACATCCCGACAATATTAAATTGGAGATAATAAGTGTTTAAAAAACACATATCTCTTTATCCATAAATTTATGCTTTCTTGCTCTCTTAGTCATTCCATTTTTTCAAGTGTGGCATGCTCTTTGGATGATTACTGGCCTCAATTCATTCATTCAGTGATAATATTGGTAGAATACAATAGGTGGCTTGAGAAATTGTAATTTTCTCTTACACTGAATAAGGTTTTTCTCAAATTTTCATCGGAAATTTGTTTTTGATTGGTGTATTGATGTAAATAGCAGTTTCTTCCTCCAATTCACTGCTAAATGAAACTGAATTAAAATCGAACATATTTCTAATATGCTTAATTAATATAAGGATAAAATTACTTGATTCAATGATTGAACAATTTTCAACATTTCAAAAGTAGGTGCATCCAAATGTAGAAGTTTAATGATATTTTTATTAATCACAATGAGTTCCATATTGTTTCAGTGAAAGAATAGACTCAAGAATGACATGAAAAATCGAGAATAAGAAATCATGGTATGAATGATTGAGAGGCTCTTTTACACATTTCTCAATCTCTTGTTTACAATATATATAGAGCACTAAATTGAATGTGTTAAATAATAAATACATAAAATAACTAAGGCAATATTGTTACAAAAAACACTATGGTAGAGAGAAACTAAAATTTGTGATAATTTCCAAATAAAATTGATTACATATGTCAATGAAAAATTTATCATAGGAGCACATAGTTCAAAATATCAAATATATTTATTATTAATAGCAATGACAGTGTGCTACAAAATGTGATCTCATTTCAAATAGTACATATATCATTCACCATCCATCAAAGAACCATTATCACAGAACAAACATTTGAATCTACTAACATGCTATATGATCAACAATAAACTATTAGCTTGAAATTGAAAAACAAGTGGCTACAAAAGTGATGCATCACGGATGACAAAGAGCGAAAAAATTTACCTGACATCATTTCTATAGAACTTATCATTAGAATAGCCATATTTTCTAATAATATATAGATAAATTTTTATTTTTTTGTAAGAAGATATGTGTTACAAGAGGAAACAAAAAAAAAAGTAGAAAACAAGAATAACATGCAAACTTTCTTATTTTATTACATAATAACCTTGAAATTATATATAACTTCAATGCAACAATATATAACTTAGGAAATCAAAATCCATGTGCAAGAAAGACAATTAATAGAAGAATGTAGTCTATGAAAAACATTAATGCAAATATAAAAATAATATTTGTGGAAGATATGATATATATGAAAAAAATTAACATGAATGTCTCGATGGCTCTGTAGAAGCTCCCCTTATTTTTGACACAAAATATTTGATTGAACATATACAAAAATCAAGCAATTGAGATATTTGTTGTTTTTTTCTTTCCTTGTTTGTCCCTCCCCCCCCTCCCAGAACCCTTTAGACAAAAAGTTTCACAATTTACAAGAAAATGAGAAATCAAGTTAATATTGCAATGGAGAAAAGAAAAGCACACATATGCATATAATATTATATAATGATATTTTTTGTAAATATACAATGTTTTTTTGCCATTGAGATATTATGATCCTATTAATGAAACAACGCAATGGGTTTTTAGAAATTTTCAGAAGAAGAAGGTTCTCTACTAAATATGCACATTGGCTTCCATCTATGTGTTAGAAAAGAAAAACAATTGAGTAGCGTAGTCGAAGTAGTTATCATCAAAGAAACAACAATATCCCTAGATTATATTTGAATTTCAAATTTCCTACTTTTTATAAGCAAAGACAATAAAAAATGGGAAAGGGAAACAAGATAGAAATTTCTATCTCTGAATCTATTGCACAATAAATTTTCAACTGTATTCCAACACTATATAGCTTAAAAAATGAGAACAAAAAAATGATAACTGTCATATGAACAATACATGAAGAAAAGGTAATGCAAATAGGAAAATAAGGATGATTCGATCTATGGAAAAATAAACTGAAAATATAGCTATCTCAATTCCCTTTTACTCGCTTCTTTTAACACACAATATTCAATTATGCATATGAAAAAATGAACACATTCATACACATGTAATTGTTTCGTTAGGTTTTAGTTTTTTCCCCTAATAGTACATTGTTCCACAATTTACAAATGAAAAACCATGTCAATATTTTAACACTGGAGAGAAAAATATTGACAAATATAAAATTTATCATCCTAACTATTCTATAGTTACAATATGTTATTGTGGAGCTGACATATAATTTTCTTATTAACCAAAAAATGGGACTATAGTCTTATAGAAAATTTTCTATAAATGAAATATCATATTTCATAGTGTGCTTTTTTCTCTCTATTTTATGTGGAGAAGGAAAACTTAGAGGAAAAAGAGACACACAAACTAATTATCAAAATAAAGCATTCTTGATTGAGATATTTTGTAATACCCTACTGTTGTTGTGAAAATATTTTTATTTTGTATTTGGCTATTGTGAGTAAGTTTGTTAATGAACTACGATGAACTATTTCTGAAGGAAAATCTTATCTAATTTAAATAAATATAATTGATGAATAAATCTCAAAATTGTGTGGAAAGAAATAATGTAGTAAAAGGATGCTTGTGAAATCCGAATACCAATGGATTGGATCCGATTTATTTCTTAAATAAATATACCCAATTGAAGATAAATACTAAGAAAATCACTACGAGAGAGAAAAGAAGGGTTTAAGAGAAAAACTAAAAGAAATCCCATGTTGAAGGGGGGTAGATCCATGAAAGGCAGGTTGGCACCAAGGAAATTTGCTGGAAAATAAGCTTAAAACACATAATAGGAATGAGAGGGGTTTTTTTTCGCTGGAAAGAGCATCTTAGCGTGGAGAGATCAGAGGTTGGTCCAAGGTTGGGTCGATCAATGTAGTCTTAGGCATGATTTCCACACTAAATTGTGGGTTAGAGATTATGATTAATTCTATTAGTCACACTATAAATTTGAGTTAATTGAATTTATTATATTGTTAGATTTAATTTCTTAACTATTGTATTAGAGATTATGATTATTGTTGTTAGTCACAATATGAGTTTGAGTTACTTAAATTTAATTTATTGTTAGTTTAATTTGTTTATTGTTGTTTTAGAGATTATGGCTATTATTGATAGTAAAAGTATGATATGAGCTAATATAATTGTTGTATCATTCAGATTTATTCTTAGCTCTTATATTTCAATGTTCTCCATAATGTTTATTAGAAGATAAATCCTTTCTATGAGAATTTAATTTTTGTGTTTTATAAGTGAGGAAATTTTTTGTTTTCGTTAAGGGAATATAAGTTGTATTGCATGTAGGTGTACAACAAAAAAGGTAAGGAGATATTAGGGTAGTTATTTTCCGACTATTGGATTCTGGGGTTGAGACTAGGATCAAATTGACATTCAGAGTGATAGTAAGTCTTAGGAACAAAACCTACATGGGTGGGAAAGGCTATATCAAGAAATTAAGTGACACCAACAAAAATTATGTCATTGGCCCTTATAGAACCCTCATCTAACTAGTAACCTATATGTTATTAGAAGAGATCCTAACTCATACTATCACATCCTAATAAAATATTTATAGGTAGTAAGATGTGGTATGTTTATTACATAAAATTATCATAATCTAGGAAGGTTGATATAAGAAGTATCAAGATATTGACCACCTTTCTCGTCACAGGGTAGTGTCAATTCTTAAGGAATCAAATCCTATTCATAGGATGCAGATTAATTATATTCCTGGGTTGTAGATTAATTATAGTTATTGGTTTTAGATTAATTAAGGTAGTAATTCTTGATACTAAGTGGATCTTATAGCACCATAAATTTAATTTATCAATGGTGAATAGCTAGGTGTAGTATAATGTCCAGTGTATTCAAAGGCGATGCTAGAAGTAACATGAGGGTTGGGAAAGAATGGAAGAAGCTTACTAAGGAAGGAATTTGCTTGACTCTGGAAACTCAAGGTAGGATTGTATGAAATCAAAAAGAAATTACTCTAGAATTACATGCACTGCCATATTAACATTCAAAAAAATATATTTCTGCTTAAAAATAAATATTAATTTAGAACTGATGGATTCAAATTATAACTTTAACATGGGCTTGTAGTAACCAACAATAGTGTAAAAGGGAGGGAAAATTCAGTGACAATCCAAAGTGCTAATCTAATTGTAGATAGAGAGCATCCTTACGGTTACAATAATGTTAAACATAATTTATACATATGGATAAGTACATCTTCCCTAAGTGCGCAGTTACACTTATAACACAAGAAGTAAAGATGTTCAACCTTTTCCTACAATAGATGGATAAGATAAAGGAACCTACTTCTGATCCTTTGCTTCCTTTGATCTCTTTTGAATTCCTCTAGTCGCTCCCACTGTAACTCAATTCACTCAATTGATACCTGCCAAGATAAACAGAAGATGACAACAATCAAAGCATATGATCTATCTACTATAAATAAATGGAATCGGTAAAATTTGAGCATACATTCATCATATGTATAGACAAAATTATTGGAAAGGAAAAAACAATTTTATTGATTAATAGAAGGAGAAGTTACACCCAATGTGGTTCGATCATGTCTCACTCGTCTAGCTTAGTCCAAAACCTCATCAAACCAATAGCACATCAATCCAGCAACATAACGTTACTTGAAAATGATTTCAATTCTTAAACCAATAGTATTTCTCTATAATATTGAAGTTCTAGCCTCCTGATCACTATGATCAGTGGTCAATTTATAGGGAAATGCAAGTGTTTTTGTCATAAATTGGGCATTGAATTGTTTTCCATAATTGGATAGTTATTTTCTATGGACAAAGGGATGAGAGGATAGAGGGTTAATTGGTCCATAACGTATCTAGAAACGAGCTCATAGGATTAGATCAGAGCTAGGTATCCTTCTAGAATGCTCTAGAATCAAGGAATGTTCCTAGAATCCTATGTCAAGTTCACTCATCCTCACCTAGCACAGGTTAAAGTGCGCCTAAGTGCACTGAAGCGTAGGTCTACATGGTCCTACCTGCTACGCAGAGTAGTTGCCTCTGACCAAGGTTGTGCTGGTGTCCGAAAGAGGCATTTTAGCATAGTTTTAAGCCAGGAAACTTTTATGGATGAAAGCATTCAATATGATGACTTGTATAGGGCATGTAGAAATTGAATTAGGGTTTGACAAGCCCTATCTGTACTAATATGATTATCGAGAGTGATGTGCCTAAATAGACCTGTAACAAATAAATATATAGCATATATATAAATAGTGAATAGGTATATAAATTCACTAAGTAGAGAGAATGACATACTCGCATACACAAAAAGAAAATGTAATTAAGAAACTGGAAGTGTGGTTCACCTTAATACAACTTTCAACTTTATCAATTAATGAAAATGACTATACATTTAATATATCTAGACTGAGAACAAAATACATCCTTATCATAATTTTGAAAAAATAGTATAAGTTATTAGTTATAATCAATTCAAGAAGATGACATAGTATTATCTTCATTCTACAAACATATTAGCAACATATATCTATTTCAGTTAACCAATCCAAGAACCATATATGCTATTATCCTCAAATTTCAATCATAACGAGATAGCATATTGATTCCAAATCACAACCTAGAAAGAAAAATTAACCTTTATCACCAGTGTGTGAGATAACACAAACATAACATAGCGTTGTAAATACAAATAAAGAGCACAATAATTAGTGAAAATTTTGATATGTGAATTTCTCCATTAGTGGATATTATGATAGTCTCAGTGAAATTATATGTGGCATGAACAAATATTTCCATAGAAGAAAAGAAGAAAAAACCTTGAACAATAATTTAAGTTCTGACAGGAATCAAAATATAGTATATACAATGATAGTCCAAAGAGTGTTTGTGTATTTAACCTTAAATTAGAGAAGAATCATTTAACAACAACGATTGGACACATAACCAGGATTTGAATAGAAAACATTAAAACTAGTTTAGGAAAATCTAGAGTTTCCCCAATCCATCCACTTTGGAAAGGCAATTTTGAAAGGAATGGGTCATGCAAAGTAACCGAACATGATGTAACTAGATGCCAAATTAGTACTCGTTGTGCCATGCAAACCCAAGTACATGGGTAAAGTAGAATAACATGGGTATATGTACTACACTAAGCCACATGAAACGTTAAAATATAGAGGATAGTAACAAGTTCAAATTGAATCAACGAAATGAAACCCAGGAGTGAAGAGAGGATTTAGAAACTTTGTATGGGTCATAGAGTAGAACCTCATTTGGGAAGTCGAGCCCTCACAATAGAACCCAACACGAAATGCCTTAATGTAAATGAGCACAAGAAATGATTTAATAAGCAAACCATGATTGCAGGGGAAAAGATTTACTTGTCACACTGGAGGCTATATGTTGGTTCTGAGAGTTCTAGGCCAACCTTGTAGAAACCCTCAATCCATTCTTGTGGAAGAAAAATACTAAGGTGAGATTAGAACTGCACTAAAATTAAAGGGGTTAATGAAATATCTTGGACTTCCAAGAATAAAACAAGGACTAAGATTACCTGGGCAAGTGAAGTTGGCATGAAGAACCTCCAATGTTTCCAACTGTAATGGAAGAAATGGTATTCTTGAAACTGTATAAAGTAGGGGCTAGACAAAACACCTTAATGCTAGACCAATTCCAGGTTGTAGCAAGCCTTGGTGCCATAGGGGAACTTTACAATAGAAGATGGTGACAATAGAGATATTTAATGGGGGTAGCAGACAAGGCCACTAGGTATTGTTGTGGAGTTCTTAGCGCTAATGGCAGAATGAAAAACCAAAATAATGAAGCAAGGACTCATCAAGTGTTAAGGTTTGAATGAAATGTCTTACGCTAATTATGAGTGCGAAGATATCTGGGCCATTGGAGTCCCATCATCTTAGCCATAGTAAGGGCTAGGTGACACCGTTCCATGTTCACATGGCTAAGATGCGTGGAGATATCGAGTCGAAGGTGTGATGAAACTGGGGAACAACTAGAGCGTAGGGGGAGAATTTCATCCAGGTGAAGGTTTGAACCTTATTTTATATGAAATAGCTCTAGTGATGAAGGATCATTAACATGTGTGTTTAACATTAGGAAGCAATGGTTAGTATGTGGTTATTAACATTGGAACGAGGATGATCATATAACTAGGGGTGTTGAAGCAATTAAAAGACATATAGTTAGAGGAAGCTATACATGACATGTAGAGCACTAGAACCACACTTAGGTATGCAGGGCTAGAGAAAACATGAGGTTGTTTTGAGTGCTAAGAATAGAAAGCCTTAATGTTAAACATAAGTTGAACAAGATAAGGGAAACCATACACACCATTTTAGATGCAAACATACATTCATGCCATTTTCTTAAAATGAAAATATACAAAAAGGGTAAATAATACTAAATAAGGGCTACACCATATTCAGTGTTGAGTTTTTTTTCATTTGTAGAAAATGCAGTGTGATTTATAAGATAGGTATTTGACAAATGGTATCATAGCACTAGCTACCACACTGGGCTTAATAAAAAAACACCACCATTGTTATAGAATTTGAATTAATATAAGTAAATGTAACATACTTATCTTTATTGGTTTGTTTTGTAAGGTGTGAAATTGAAGCAAATTGTTGAAGAATAATTGATAAATCTCCTCCAGCTCTTACTAGTGGGGAGGATTTGTATGTGCAGTTGGAGGAAGGTAGCACCTCATTACCTTCTTAGTTTTTGGATATATTAGGAAATAGACACAAAAAATTAGCATAACTCTATAGTAGTAGTGAGCATTTATTGAAAGCTACTGATGAAAAAGAAAAGTTTATTAGAGAGTGCACTAAGAAAAATACCCACAAAAGTGTAGACATGGAAGGATTAGAAAAAAGTAAGATTGGGACAAAATCTAAAAAATATGAAAGTTGAGAGGAATCCATTCATAATTCTCCAAAAACACCTAAGGAAAAGAATAATATGGAGTTACAGAGTGTTTTATGAATATCAACCCCCTGCCTTTGACAATGAAGGCAAGGAGGATATAAAGTCATGGTTACTGAACATGATTATGTTTTTTTAGGTGTATGAGTATGAGAGAAATTTAAAGGCACACATGGATATTTGTAAGCTATAGAGTAAATCTAACCTATAGTGGGACGAGATAAAAAGTATGTAGCTGCTAGAAGAAAAGACAATTTCATGGGAGGAATTATAGAAATAGTTCAAGCCACAATATCTCAGTGAGCGTTATTAGATGATTAGGCCAAGGAATTTCATGAATTAAGGCTAAAAAATTCACCATGGATGAGTTTCTGGCTAAGTTTGTTAATGCGTTATGATATATATCATATCTTAAACAGGAGAAGGCCAAATTTTAGTGGCTCCTAAATTGTTTTCCAACCTTGTATAATGAGGGAATTGAGTTTGATAAAACAAAATCTATGGATGAAGTGGTGAGCAAGGCTAGATTATGTTATCAACAATTCAGGAAAAGGCAGTAAATTGTGGAAAAGTAAAGGGAGCACCATGGTGGGAGGGAGCGTAAAAATAAAGAAACCATATTATCTTAAGAATTTTGGAAAAGATCATCAAAAGAAGAAGTTTCGCAAAGTAAATGCACCTCCACTTGCACAGTCTTATACGGGATCAAAAACTACAAAATTTAACAACAATAAAATTAATAGTACAAAGAAAAGCGAACCATTGAAATGTTGAGGCTACATTGAGCTATACATGCTAAGGTATTGACAATATACTCCTAGGTCCATAAATAACATTCAAGCCATTCTAGAGGCAACGACTGTGAAATAAAATTACTAGAATATTTCTAGAATTAGTGCAACATTGGAGGACAAACAAGCTTAAAATCAATTGAGTATGATTTAAATCTATGGTATGATACTAAACCAAATTGTTTCTGCCTTACTTTGATCTGACGACCAGTCAAAATTATGTCCACCCCCAAATAGTGGAAAATTGTAATATGAAATTAGAAAAATTCAAGAATGCGTGGGTGGTTCAGTTGGAAACTAGTACTAAAAGAAAAGTAACCAGTCGTATAAAACAATCGTCCCTTAATTTAAATGACTATCCTACAAAAACCAATTTAATTCTTCTCCCTTTAGGATCTTACTATCTATTAATAGGCATGGAATAGTTGGAAAGGCAAGTAGTTTCTATACATTTTCCAGAGAAAATGGTTAATTGTGTGAATCAGAATGGATACGTATGAGTAATTAACGGAAAGTAAAAACCGATATCAATTCGACAAGTTTCTGCATTAAATATTAAAAGAAGTGCAAGAAGGGATGCCAGCTATATATGGTACAGGTGGGACATAGTGATGAAACAACAGAAAAAAGAAAATTAAATAATTTATCGGTTATTAAGGAATTTCACACTATATTTCTAGAAGAAATTATGGGGTTAACTATACATATGGACATAGATTTTACCACTAACTTAGTACAGGGTTCCATTCCTATGTCTAGAGCAATATATCGGATGAGCACCCTGAAAATATTAGAATTGGAAATGCAGTTGCATGAGCTCTTGAAGAAGGGGTATATCATATGCAATGTCTCACCATGGGGGCACTAGTACTTTTTCTCAAGAAAAAGCACGACACATTTAGAATGTGCATTGATTATCATCAATTCCATAAATTAACCATCACAATTAGGTATCAATTGCCACAAATTTCTGATCTGTTATATTAGGTGAGAGAGGCAACAATTTTCTCTAAAATTGATTTGAGAACTAGTTACAATTAGTTGTGTCTAATGAATCAAGATATTGACACAAAAACCTTTAGAACCCGATACAACCATTATGAGTTTGTTGTGTTACCTTTTAGACTCACGAATGCACTAACAACCTTCATGTCCCTGATGAATAGTATATTGTGCCCTCACCTTGATAAGTTTGTATTGGTGTTCATTGATGATATTTTAGTATATTCAAAGAATGAGGAGGAGCACAGAGAGAATTTGAAGTTATCATTACAAACATTAAGGGAACACCAATTGTATGCAAAGCTCAGCAAATGTGAGTTTTATAAACATATAAGTAATTGTGATATTTTATTTCCAAGGAAATATTATGAGTGGATCCTGAAAATATTGAGGCTATCATCAATTCACATATATTGAATGACATAACCACATTTTGCTCTATTATGGTAATTCCAAGATATTATCAAAGATTCATAGAATCCTTCTTGAGACTAGCTTATCCCATCACCTCCTTGCATAAAAACGATGAGAAATTTGATTTGAAAACCCAATGTCAAGAAATATTTGATATGCTAAAAAAATTGTTAATCACATCCCCCATATAAAAAATTGCACATCCCAACAAAGAATTCATTGTTTCTATAGAATCCTCTTTTGAAGGCCTTGGAGGATAATTGATGCAGGACAATATTGAAATATCTTGTAGGAACCAAAAGCTAAAAGTGCATGAGAAAAACTATGCAATGTACAATTTAGAACAAGGATCGGTAATACATGCACTTAAAATGTGGAGACACTATTTGCTTGGAAAGAAATTTATACTAGTAACTGAACACATCAGTCTGAAGTATTTTTTTCGGCAAGTTGGACTTAAATGTTTGGCAAGCGAGCTGGTTGTCATTCCTTAACAATTTCAATTTTGAGGTACAACACATAAAAGGAAACGAAAAAAAACTAGCATATTCTCTAAGCTAATATTCTCATGATGTGTTAGGAATATTTATTATTAGTGTAAGTATAAATTTCCTAGAACATGTGAAGAAGTCAATATAACAATATACTCAATACTTAAAAATTCAGAAAATTTTACAGGGAATAAATGATTCAGTATAAATGGAAAATTTTGAAAAAATATTGACTTACTAGAATTGGTTGTATATTCCTAATGTAAGCACATTGAAACAAACAATATTAGATGTGTATCATATAAGACCTTACGCGAGACATACCGGTTACTGGAATATGTTTACCACATTAAGGAAAAATTTGTTCTAATTGAGTGTGAAGAGGGATATAACTGAGAATCTAGAAAGGTGCATAAAATACCAACAGGTGAAGGTGGAGCATCAACATCCCATGGGATTTTCGAATCCTCCACCCATACCCGAATGGGAGCGGGAAATAATCTCAATCGACTTTATCAGTAGATTACAAGGGAAAAAACACCAGATTCTATCATGGTGGTAGCAGATGTGTTGACTAAAGGAACACACTTTATACCAGTGCAGTCTACTTTTGGGACTGCTCCAATAACTAATATTTTCATGAGAGGCATTTTTTTCCTTGATGAAATACATAAGGTAACAGTTTCAAACAAAGATGCAAAGTTTGCCTCTATGTTTTGGAAGGAATTATTTGGAGGTATGAGAGCACAATTGAAGTTTAGTACAACATATCACTCAAAGATGAATGGGAAAACAGAAAGGATCAATCAGATTTTGGACAATATGCTAAGAATGTATGAGATGAACCAACCTACCAAGCAGAAGAATTTATCTGTTTAGGATAATTTTCATATAATGATAGTTTTCGGTCGTCCATTAAAATGAGTCACTTCAAGACATTATATTGCAGAAAGTGCAATACACTCTCGATTTGGGGTGAAGGAGAAGATAAGCTAATATTGGGGCTAGATGCCTTACATGAGATGGAACAAATAATGCAAAAAATTAGGAAGCACACCAAAAAAGCAATATCTGTAGAAAGGTTATGTAGACAAAAATACTTCAACATCAGAGACCACATATATTTGTGAGTAAAGCCCATAAAGAGTATTCTAAGAACAGGAACTTCTTCAAAGTAGGTACCATGATTTTTTGGGCCTTTTGAGATATTGGATAGAGTAGACCTAATAGCTTATCAGTTAGCTTTACCGAGCCATATTATAGTACATAATGTATTTCATGTGTATTTATTAAATTAATATGTTCATGATACTTCTCATGTGATTGATTGGAACATGATACAAGTGAAACGCGAAGGAGACTTCCTATATAAGCCACCTTGTATATTAGATTTGAAGGAACCCATGCAATGAAGTCGAGTCATCGTTCGGGTTAAGGTGTAGTGGAGGAACTTTCCTACTGAGGAGGCAACATGGGAGCAGCAAGATAATATGAAAGAAGCCTACTGACATTGTTTGAGTAGAAGCCAAAGAACTAAAAACATCGATGACTCATTAGATGAAATTTCAACTCAAAAATAGCCACCTAATAAAAAATAATCAATTAATAAAATAATGCCATGTAGAGAAATTTTTAATATTTCATTTTTATTATTCTACGTTTATCAAAATTACCAAATTTTATGTCATTTTTATCAAAATAACCACATATATGTATATTATGTAATATATGTATATATTATGTATGTATATATATATATATATATATTAATATATATGTATTATATATATAATATATATATATATATATATATATATATATATATATATATATACTATATATATATATATATATAATATATAGATATAGACACACACAAAGATATAGATATATATATATATATATATATAAATTTAAAATTTAAATTAAATTATTTAATTAAATTACTCAAATAAATGCACCTTTATCTAAATAACGTAAATAATATATTTTATATTTAAATTTATTTATTTACACATGGTTGAACAAAATTTTATGTTAAAAAAGTAAATTTTAAATTTTAATCGGTTATGCTTCATTAAACATACACTGAGCCAAATGACCCATGATTTACCGTTCCTTAAAAATATTCATGATATTATTACTTTTATAGAAAATGATATTATTTTTATTTTTGATATTTAATATAGTTATGGGTCACTTGGGAACTATTCGTGCTTAGGGTAGGTAGATTATATTATTAAGAATGTTATTGGTTCCTAGTCATAGTTGTATCTCTTTTGAAATTTAAATGATTTTGATTGGCTTACACATTATGACATGGAAATTCAATGTTAACCTTTTAAAATCAAGTTTCCTCTAATTGTTATTTGAAGATGGGGAAGATGTAATACCCCACCATTGTTGTGAAAGTTTTTTTTTTGTATTGGCTATTGTGGGTAAGTTGGTTAACGAACTATGATCAACTAATATGAAGGAAAATTTGATGTAATTTAAATAAATAAATTTGATGAAAAAATCTTGAAATTGCATGGAAAGAAACATCTGAATAAAAGGATGTTTTCCAAATATGAATACCAATGGATTAGATCATATTGATTCCTTAAATAAGTATATTGATTTGAAGATAAATACTAAGAAAATCATTGTGAAATAGAAAATAAGGCTTTAAGAGGAAAAACAAAAGAAAGCCTAGATTGAAGGGGAGTAGATCCCTAAAAGGAGGATCGATGCGAAGGAAATCTACTGGAAAATAAGCTTTAAAACACATTATGGGAATCACGGGGTGCTGCTAAATCCTGGAAAGACCATCTTAGCTCAAGGGGGATGAGAGGTTGGTCCAATGTTGTGTGGATCAGTGTTGTCTCAAGCACGATCTCCAGACAAAATTAGAGAATATGATTATTTTTTTGGGTCGCACTATCAGTTTAAGTTAGTTGAATTTACTATATTGCTAGATTTAATTTGTTGAATTTTGTATTAGATATTATTATTGTTGTTAGTTGCACTACTAAATTGTGGTAATTCAATTTATTGTATTGTTAGATTTAATTTATTAATTTTTTATTATAGATTATGACTATTTTTGTTATTCGAACTATGACTTTAGTTAATTAAAATTATTGTATTGTCTGAATTTATTGTTAACTCCTATATGTCGATGTTCACCATAATGGTATTCTTCATTTCTAAGAGGATAAATCATTTCTATGAGAATTTAACTGTGATGTTCTATATGTGAGAATATTTAGTGTTTTCATTGAGGGAATATAAAGGTTATTGCATGTAGGAGTACTACAACAAAGCTAGGGAGATATCAAGGTATTGATTCACCTATTGTTGGACTTTGGGGATGGGACTAGGATCAAACTAACATGAAGATTCGAAATAAGTCTCAACAACAACACCCTAGTCAATGAGAAAGTTTAGATTGAAAAATTAAGTGACACCAAGAAAAATTATGTTATTGGACTAAATACAACTTTGACCTACCCGATGACCTAAATGTTATGAGAACAAATGCTAGCTCATATTATCACATCCTAATAAAATATTTAAAGGTAGTGAGAGGTGGTATGTTTATTACATAAAATTATCATAAGATAGGAAGGTTGATCTTAAAAATATCAAGCTATTGCCCACCTTTCTCCTCACAGGGTAGCGTCAATTCTCAGGGCACCAAATCCTATTCAAAGAATATAGATTAATTATATTCTTGGGTCATAAATTAATGATAATTGCTATATCACATAAAATTATAACTTTAATTTACCTATGGTGAATATTTATGCATAGTATATTGTTGAGCGTATACAAAAAGCGATGCTAGAAGCAACATGAGTGTTGGGAAAGAATAGCAGAAGAATACATAGCAACAAGGCTACCTGACTTTGGAAACTCAAGCCAGGATCATATGAACTCGAGAAAAAATTACTTTAGAACAACATGAACCTCCATATTCATATTCAAAGAGATATAGTTCCTCTTTAAAATATATATTAATACATAATTGAAGAGGATTAAAATTATAAATAGAACAAGGGCCTGTAGTAACCAACAGTAGGATAAAATAGAGCATATACTTAGTTATAATACAAAGTGCTAATTCAATTACATATAGAGAGAATCACTTATGCTTATGATAAATATATAACATATATATAGAGGGTGAAATAGTATACAAATTAACTAAGCAAAGAGCATGACATACTCACATACACATAAATCAAATGTAATTAAGATAGTGGAAGCATAGTTCATGGTAATACAAGCTTCATATTTATGAGGCAACAAAAATGGCTATTCATTTCAGATAACTATACTGAGAACAAAATACATCCTTATCCCCTTTTTTCCAAATTAGTATAAGTTGATAGTTATAATAAATTCAAGAACAAGATATAGTCTTATCATAATTCTAAACACATATTAGAAAAAAATATCTAATTTAGTTAACCAATCCTTGAACCGTATAGGCTATTATCCTCAAATGGTAATCATAGTAGCATAAAATATCCTTTCCAAATCACATCTAAAAAAGCAAAATGCACCTTTATCTGCAATATGCAACATACGAGAAACCTAATATGGAGTTCTAAAAAGAAACAAACACTGCAATAATTACTGAAACTTTTGATATGGGAATTTATCCATTAGTGGATACTATCTTAGTCTCGATCATATTAAATGTGGCATGAACAAATATTTCCATATAAGAAAACGAAAATAAAAACCTTCAACAAGAGTTCAAGTTTTGATAGGAATCAAAGTACAATATATACAATGAGAGTTTGTAGAGAGATTGGCTTATTAACCTTAAATCAAAGAATATGAATTTAACAACAATGATTGGACATATAAGCAGGAGTTCCAGAATATAAAGCATTAAAAGTAGTCTACGAAACCCTAATGTTTCCCTAGTCCATCCAATGTTGTAAGGTAGTCTAGAAAGGAAGGGTTTAGCTAAAGTACTCGACCTGGAAGTAACAGGGTGTCGTTCCAAGGAAAGCCAAGTAAATGGGTAAATAAGAATAGTTTGGGTATACCTTCAATAGTAAACCACATGAAACATCAAAATTTAGAGGATACTAAGAGCTTTAAATGGAATTAAATAAATGAAACCCAAGAGTGAAGAGAGGAGGTAGCACCTATGTATGGTTTGAAGAGTAGAACCTCGTCTGGGAAGTCGAGCCTTAACAACAGAACTAAAAATTAAATGCATTAATGTAAATGAGCGTAGTAAATGATTAACAAGTAAACCATGATTTCAGGAGAAAAAGTTTACATGTCAAACTAGAGGCTATATGTTGGTAATTAGAGTTCGAGTCCAGCGTTGTAGAAACCCTCAGTCCATTCACATTGAAGAAAAATTGTGAGGGGAGATTAGAACGACATTGAAATTATAGGGGTTAATAAAATAGCCTTGAATTCTAAGAAAAAATGAGAACTAAGATTACCTGTGAATGTGAAGTTGGCACGAAGAACCTCCAATGTTTCTAGTTGTAATTGCAACACTGGTATTCTAGAAAATAGATAAAGTAGGGGCCAGACAAACCACCTTGATGTTAGTGGCCACCAAGGCATGGCATGTTATGGAGAAGAAAGGGAACTCTGCAACATAAGTTGGTGACATTAGAGGCATACTTTGGGGCTCATAGATGAAGCCATTGAGTATTGTTGTGGAGTTCTTCATGCTAATGACACACTAAAAAACCAAAATGATGGAGGTCGAGCTCAACAAGTGTTATGTTTTGAATGAAATGTCTTACATCGTTGATGAGGGAGAAGAGATATGGACCACTGAAGTCCCATCGTCTTAGTCACAATGAGGGCTAGGTTACACTGTACCCAGTTCATATGTCAAGGGCATATTGAGAAATGCAGTAGAAGTTGTAGTGAAACTCTGGAACAGATGGAGTGTTGAGTGAGACTTTCATCCAGGTGAATATTTGAAACTAGTATTATATAGAATAGCTCCAAATATGAAGTACCATTAACATACGTGCTTAATGTTGGGAACCAATGGTTGGTATGTGGTTATTAACCTAGGAACAAGGCTGATCATATGCCTAGGTACTTTGAACAAATTAAAAGTCATGTAGTTAGAGGAAGCTATATCTGAATTGTAGAGCGATATAACCACACTTAGATATGTAGGGCTAGATCAAGTATGAGGTTTTCTGAGCTCTAAGTAGAGAAAGTATTAATTTTAAACATAAGTTCAAACAAGATAAGAACAACATATGCACCATGCTAGATACGAATATATATTCATGTCCATTTTGTTTATATAATATATTATTATATATATATATATATATATATATATATATATATATAGAGATATATATATACTTACTGCTAAATAAGGGGTGAACCATATGTAGTATTGAACATTTTTGCATTACAAGAAAATGGAGTGTGATTTGTTAGATAGTTATGTAATGTATTTTAACATACATCTAGAAACAACTTGACTAAATGTTTTTTTTTTCTTTTTGTAATTCTTCAACCTACAATAAAAGAAAAAGTATTTATTAGTTTTTCTTCAAGTATTTTTCAATTATGAATTGGTGCAATGAAAAAAATAAAAAATGAAAGGAGAAACAGTAACTTAACTGTCAAAATGTACGAACCTGATGTGCAAACGAGGACTTATGTCTAGTGACCACAACACTTTTCTTCACAACAATAATGTTGTTATTTGTTAAAGTAAAAATAGCTTCAATACAAAGTTTTCTTAAATTAAAAATTGTACATGATATGACTTTCATGTATTCCTAAATCCTTGTCTCAACAATAACTAGGCAATGTTCCTTTAGTTCTGGCATCTATAACTTATAACCAATTTTGTATTTCTCTACTTCTAGTGTCCAGTCAACACTATTCTCATAGGTAGATGTTGTTCCATCATTAGAAATTGTGTATTCATTTGTGTTTGGATGGACAAGGTGTTTGCATTTATCACAAATTTGTTGAATAGGAGAGAAAACATTTCTAGCTTTTGGTAATCCCTAGATTTGTGTTTTTATTTTTATTTTTTCCTCCTGAAGGAAAAATGACTTTTTTTAACCAATATTTATTATCAAAATTGAAGATTTTCCACATCAAACTAAAACAATTTTTACTTGAACGAATAAGATATTGGTAAATATAACTGTGTTCATGACAATATAAAAGACAATAACTGCGCTCTTTCACATTCATCATTAAATGGCTCAAGAAAAGTTGTTGATCAAGAGTGTAATTTTTGAATTGATTTTACATCATTTTTGATAATGTGTTTGAAAAAATAGAGAAGAGTCATCTTTGATGCCGATTCATATTGTATTTCAAAAATATTCTCTTTATGACTATGATTCAGTAATAGTTATAGTCAACCAAGACATATATTTTTAGTTAAGAAACCTATGAAAAACGAAAAATGACATAATTTCTACCTTGATAACAATGAAAAATAAAGATACATAACACAATTTCAAACAAACTATTAGCATTTTTTTTCAAAAGGAGAGTATAGTTATTTTAGCAACAAAATTACAATTCCATTTTCCTCCGAAGCTTCATCGTCTTTTCTATTGAGTTGTTGTTTCTTGTTATTTTAGTGCCAGGCTATTACTATTTCTCCTATTGGCCCAACTGCATATGTATCAGCTGAAACAATGAGACTATGTAATTTAGTATATGGAGCCCTCTTATTTTTTTATAAACCTATGCACTTGATTCAACTTTGGTTTTGTCTTGTAACACTATGTAACATTTTGCATCTCATCATTCATAAATACCTTTGTTTCTTATTGAAAAATACATAATTTGAACATGTATGCCAATAGTAACCATGTTTCTGAAACGATCTATAAGATTATTGCCCATGTTCGCTATGACAATTAGTTAACCACGTATAGAAACCAAATTATCATGGAGCAGTCACACCTTTGTAGAAGAGTTAAGGCTTTTAGTTTGTGTTGGTCCATAAATAACCAATATATCAACTTCAAAAGCTTTTTCATATTCTTGTGAGCATATTTAAACTATTTATGATGACACTTCTTCCATTTTTTCTCTTCTTATATGCAAAATCAAAGCAACATGCTTCAAAAACTAGTGATGTTGATTTCATGCAGATATGTCATTTGAATATACAAATTTAGTGTAGCGAAAACCTAACGCTTTTGGATTCCAATTTTCCACTAAATTTTCTTCTAGTATTTCTTTTATAGTGGTAGATGTTTCCATGATACTGCTCCAAATTACTCAACCAATCGTTTCCAGAAAACGAAAATTCAAGTCATCAACTAAGGGACAAGTGTAGAAAGGACATTCAAAACAATGTATACTCTAGAATAATAAATTATGTATACATGAATTGCATTTTTATAGTACTATTACCCATCTTTTCATGGCTATGTAGTAAATTTGCATAATTTGCAACAAAGAAAATGTTTTATAGATTTCATTGTAAAATATACATATAACTCACTTCTAGAAATGTGTTATTAAGAATTACCATGGGAACTTTTTTGGTTTTTGTTTTAATCAAAAGTAGTCAGACAAGAAATAATGGAATATGAACTACAATGTAAATAAAATAATATTATTCAATATATGGAGAAAACTTCAGGAAAATGGAATCGAAAATGCATAAATTGCACACCAGGGATTGCATAAAAATTTATAGTTACACAAGACAAATAGAAAAAAATTATGTTCATGGTTTAAAGACTTGTTGTAAATTTATATTTGCATGTTTTTGTTGTTTTCTTGTTTTTCGTTGTGCGAAATTTCTTTCCTTTTCAATGTTTTCAAAATAAGGAATATGTCAAAGGTGCATATTTGCAAATGTGACCAATATTATGATAACTCAACAATGAAATTGTAGAGTACAAACATTGGGAAAATGACACAAGGTGATAAAAAATAGCTGGTGAGACAAATTGTATGATAATCTATCCAACAAGAATAAAATACATAGAAATAAGGAGTAGTAGCTCAAATTTTTTTCCAAAAGTGATCTAGCATTGAGTTGTAGTCAATTGTCAGTTTGTTGTATGAAAATTGAAGTCATTATTTTGCATAAATGAAAATAGTGTTTCTTGTTGATGGATAGCTTGTAATGCATCAAAATTTAAATCAGCAATAAGCACAATTGGCTAGTTGTTTCATGTATGCTCTAAAATGAATTTTATGAAATTAATTCTCTCTTCATTTTTTGGATTTGGTGCAATATATACATTTGCAAATATAATTATTTTTTTTCAACATGAAATCTTGCAATTGTTCGTCTTTTGTATAAGTCAAATTATTGTCTACCACAATATTTTTTATGCAGTATGTGAGAATTCCATGTAAATAGTATAAATATATGTCGTCAATTTTTCTAGACAATAATGGATTCAATGGAGATGATTTTGCATTTGTTTTGTTGAAACAAAAAGTGTTGGTGCTCATTAGAGCATAGCGAGAAATGATATCGTCATAATCCAAGGAAAAATTGTGAAATTTCAACGAACATAATGTCAAATCGTCAATTTTTTTATTTTGATATATGATATATTCAAGCTCAAAGTAGTCATTCTGTCAAAGCCTCTTTAGCTGAATACAAATTTTTTCGTTGAGATAAAAGTTACTATATTGCAATTTATTTATTAATTACAAGGACTTAATATCTTTGACACAAGAAAGTGAAGTAAAAACAAGAGCATTTTGTCTAACTCCTTTTGTATCAAAAGCTTATTTCTCCATTGTTAACCCTTGTGATCAATGTATAGTTCGTGCACATGCTAGTTGGACAAGAAATTGTTCTCTTGTAAAACTAATTTGGTTTTTTGATTCATTATTCCTACAAACTATAGTAACAAGTGTCTAGGTAGACATTGTTCACTCTTTGTATAGATGCACCATTTTTCTTGTTGAAATTTCCTACAATTAGTTTAACCATCATATTTTCTTTCAACACAATAGAAGATGGTAATTGTAGTTTCATATATTTATTGAAATTTATCTTTGTTGAGTCAATTATTTTGTCATATGCAGTTAATATAATTACTTATTTGTTGATGAGATACAACATTATTTCATTATGTTCATTTAGATTCTTATTAAAATAACAGGCATGGAAAACTTGGATCATTTGGTGTCGATCTATAAGAATGCTTGTTCAAAAATGCGAGATATTCATCAGTATGTGAACATGTCCTGATTCTGTTTAAGATGGATACGAATTATCTATTATCTTGGCACGTTACATGTTTTAGTTCATAATTTTTTTACATTTTCTTTCAAAAAATTAGAAGGAACACTTATTCCTTTAAGCTACATTTGTTCAAATATCCAACAATCACCTACAAGTAGTGCTTGACATACGTTACTAAAAAATATTATGTGCAGGTTCCAAAATGGGAAAGATAGGGTATGCATAATTTTGTATAGTCCCGTATCAATGCTATAAATCAATCGAGGCCGATTTAATGAAGACTGACCTATCAATAGAAATTAAATATTTTTATATTCTTTTCTCAACACATCAAGTTTGTTAGACATCAAGGTCACCATGTGACATGTCCACTTGTTTCAAAAAAAAAAAAAACACATAATTGCTACATAAAACAATAACATTATTCTACAATTCAAAAAATTATTTAAAATGTGAACTTACAATCTAGCCATAATTAACATGTAATTTAATCCCAAGTTAATCGACAACAATAACGTTCATTTAAAATTTCTAAAAAATATATCGTTTTGGGTATTTCTGCCTGTAGACAAAAGTATTCAGCACTTTAAAATTTAGAACAAATTCAAAATTGCACAATGTGAATAACATCCTAAAAACTACAATCTCAAACCTATAAAATACAAAGCACATAAAAAGTCAACTATTTCTCAGCTAATATGGCAATTACTTTATCAAATCCTAAAAAACATATTTCAAGGGTCAATCACAAACATTATGAAGGCATTAAACCAATGTGTGATCTATATACATAAAACACCTAGATAAAATAATGTATATTAGCAATTTGGTCCTTTACTCCATAATTTTATTTCTGAAATCTATATTTATTTATTCTTTGTTTATTATTACCAATAACAGTTCTTCATTAAATATCGAGCAATGCATCATGACTTAAAAAATCACTAATAAAAATAATAACATGTTTCTAACTATAGATTACTTAATAGCAATATATATATATATATATATATATATATATATATATTATATATATAATATATATATATATAGTATATATATATATATATATATATAATATATATATATATATATATATATATATATATATATCATATATATATAATAGGAGACAATGTATTTATTAACAATTATATTATTGCAATTTTCATGTTTTTCTATGTGTCATTCAATCCAATATAAATGACACAACATCACAATGATGTCCAAGAATACTAGTTGAATAAGGGATTTTAAAATTCATGGAATTTGAAATATGCAAATATAAAACAACTTAATATAATAACTTAATACCCTATTTATTTGGATATAAAAGAATGAAGTTGAATAATAAACCATTTTAGCATTATGTACACAATTAAAAGAATACAACATTATTGAAATTTCAATATATGTTTTCTTTTGATGCAAATATATATATATATATAGCTAATTTTAACTTTAAAATATTTCTTAATATTCCAAATACTTAATGTACAAAATATATGGATAAACTGAAATTTAAATTTAAATAAAATATAAATTCACATTGACGTGACTTTGAACAAAAACCCCTTTACTTTATGATTAGTTAAAATTACCAAAATACTCACTGAAAATTTAATTCATTTTACAAGCATCAACAATTCTAAGTAAAACCAATCAAATTGAACAATCTAGTCATGTGCCAGAATTAAAATTAATTAGGACCCGAAAACTAGAAAAAGAAAGGAACATCAACAAGAACAAAAAGAACATGCTCAACAAAAGAAGTAAAAAAGATACTGATAAAAAATGCAATATATGCCAAAAGCTAATTATACTACAAAGTTGTATTTTAAAAATAAATTGATAAAATTGTGTGTGTGTGTGTGTGTGTGTGTGTGTGTGTATTATTGTAGATGGAGCTGATTTGGTCAGGAACTATCAATAGTTAGGAGTGTCCAAAGAGACCATTCAAACAAAAAATCCTACCTTTGATCTCATAGTCAAACCTATCTTTCCAGTTGCTCTTAGTAAGGACCACAAAATAATGTGTACATATAGTTAGGCATGTTTCCAAGGATGCCAATTGGCGTAAAATGTCATAGCATCGTCTAAAACAAAATATGGACATTTGATCACATATCCAACATCACCGCTGACTTTCTTGTGGCAGGGCACACAAAAGAAACATATATCTATAATTGGATTCCTTATAATTTATCATTTTATATAATTTGATAAGATTAATTTGAACACAATTAAATTTTCTATCAGTAAAAACATAAATTGAATAAATTATAATTATAAGATAAAAATTTTAGAATAAGTGAACTTGTTATCCCATTTTCTAAAGAAGGGAATGAAATATTGAAGATGGAGATAAATTGGTCGAGGAGTGTTAGTAGTGAAAAATGTTTAGAGAGACCATTCAGACCACTATGCCAACCTTAGATCTCATAGTTGAGACCAACATCAAAATTGCTTTCAATATCATCCATAAAATAAATACATGCATATAGTTATTTGTAACGTCATAGTCAATCTGAACTCTGACTTTGTTTATGAAGGCCCACAAAACAAACATAAGTGTCTATAATATTTTTTTTCACATAACATATTATTTAAAAATAAATTGATAAAATTGTATTTTAAATATTATATACTTAATATTTTAGAATCCATTCTCTAAAATTGTAATTTAAATAAACAATTTTCAAATTTAAAACAATTGGTGTAACCCATCCCAATGGCCCACGCTTTTACACGTCTGTGTATGAGTATGTGTCAACATGTTACCTCCCATTCCTTCACGTGGAGATCGTCCATTGGATTTGTTTGATGTGGTTGATAGCTGTGAGTTAATGTTGGCAATTAATGAACTGTCCTCTTGCCTCGATCTTACCTCTGCTTGTTCTTCGTGCGAAAACCACCGATCCTTGTGGGTTATTCGGGATTATTCGTTTGTGCCGAGAGCATTTCGTGAGGGTTTCTTGGGTTCTCTCTGTGGAACATTGTCTGGTTTGTTAAGGTGAACGATGGTTACCTTCTGTGGATGATGGTCCGCGAACTCTACTCTGCTCGGTTTGCCTGTGAATTTAAGGGAAATGTTGCTCGATGGCTGTTGTTGCTCCGCTCTGAAATGTGGTTTTCAAACTGGTAAGTCTGGTTGATGATTCTCCTTATGCATGCACATGTTCTGTAAAAAATTTCCAGTGTTTTTGCTCAATGTACTTTATTTATGGTCTACGAATACGCCTTCATGGTTCGGTCAGGGTTTATGGTAGACTTTTCCTTCGTTTTGGTTGTGATTCTAGATATTTGTTGTGACTTGGTTATGCTTTTAGAACTCCTGTTGTTTCTTTTCCCGAATCTGGGTTCAATCCACACCTTTACTGTTATTCTGGGTTTTCATTCTACAGCATTGGTGTTTGTCTTGACCACAGGACCACATTGGCAGTTGTTCATCGACGGGAGCAAGTATTACCTCTCGTCCCTGCTTCAATTCTATTTAGCTTCTTTTACTCTGACTTATCCTCCTGGATCGTTCGGTCTACAGTCATACAATTTGTCTGAGACGTCGCTGTCGTTAACTTTGGCTCAGCTTACTCAGGTATTCTGTTTTTTTTTTTGTTCTCCACATGCAATGGTGCATTTCCTTAAAGGGTTTTTCCCCTTTTATACTCGTAACGTGGTTGTTATTGTTAGCTATAGCTCGTTGGTGGCAACCTGGGTATGCGAGTCCTCCAGTCTCTATTAACACAGTACATTTGGTTCTCGGTAGGCCTAAATCCTCAAATATTTTGTTTGTCTCTTGAACGATAGGTGACCATGGTCGCTGTAGGATTATTCAGGGTTCTTGGTCGTTGAATGTAATTTGTTGTTGTTGTATCTTTTTTGGTCGTTGTTATGTCAAGATTGATAAATGCGAATTGTTGTTGATATTTTGGTTAAACCCTCATCTAGGGTTTTCTGGCTTATGACGTCACTCCAGTCTTACGTTTAACATTACATTGTTTGTGAATGTGAAATCCTTCGTATATGCATGTTTGTATTTGAAAATAATAAAGTTTATCGATGGCTTTCGATTTTCTTTCAATGGAACTTATGAATAATACACAACAATGTTACCTCTGGTCTGTGGTCGTTTTTCTGCCTCTGTTCTGGGGTCATTTTTCTGGATACAAATGCTTGCCCGTGGTTGACTCTTATGTATAATTTCTCTTCTTGGACTTCTGGAAATTATGCCTCTTGGTCCTTGTTTAACTATGTGCGGAAAACGCGTCCAATGCTTGGTGACTAGTTGTATGTTCATGTTAGGGTATATGACAGTACATTATACAGACATTCTCAATATGGTATTTTATCAAACTGTAATGAAAAATTTATATTAGGACGAAGAGTAGAAATGTGAACAGATGGACAATAGTTTCGAATGTTATCTACTTATAGCTTGGTTGTTTTTATTTCTCTTCTTCTGCAATTACTGAACCCCTTTTCTCTGTTACATTTTGGTTTTTATATCCTTCCATTTCAGTTGATTTTGTAGTTAATCAAACTATCATAGAATTTGGTTACAAAAAGATCATGTTACCTTTAATAACCATATTTGTCTGACATTACAAGATTTGTATGAACAGTTTGTCATTACTCTCCTAATTCAACGAACTATTTCCTAATTAATGTACGAGCTACAATAATTCTATTTATTTAAGTAAGAATGCCTGAATTCACCAACTATGTAAAAACAAGTTAAAAGAAAACTATCACAGTAAAAATAAATAATCCAGTTGATCAATAACCTGCAAACCTAGTTGAGACTTTGCCCAGTTACGGTGAGTTGGATGCTCCTCCATCAGGCTCCCGGGGTAAAAAGAGATCATGACTCCGGTCCATGAGCTCCTCGACCGAAGTTCCTGTTTGCCCAATCTTCCTGGCATCAAGCCATGAGTTGTCATCAATCGGACGGTTCTTCCACTTAACCAGGTACTGTAAATAATTTTTCCACCGAGTACGTCTAGCTACCTGAGTTTCGAGGATGCCTTCGATCTCAGGGGGTTGAACATAAGGCATCTGTCTCTTCCAAGTTTCTCCTTCTTCCTAGGTATTCCGTGTGGATTGTCCGGGTCCATCTTTCTTTTCCTCCGTGGGGTCGTCTGTGTACGGGAACATATCTGCTACATTAAAGATAGGTGAAATGCCTATTCCGGGTGGCAATTGTATCTCGTAGGCATTTGCCGAAAATTTTCGTAAAACTTTACAAGGTCCTATCTTTTTGTACTTCAGTTTATTGTATGTACCCTTAGGGAAACATTCCTTACATAAGTGTGCAAGGACTTCGTCCCCCACTTCAAACTGAACTTCCCTCCTCTTTAGATCTACATGTTTTTTATATTTTGAACTATTGTCCTGTAATTTCGCTTTCACCTATTCATGTAAGTCTCTCATTGCGTTAGCAAAATCTTCTCCGTCCGCACTCCGTCGTTCCTGTAAACGAAGATCTCGAAGCTCATGCACTCCGCGAGCGTGCATGCCATATAGGATCTGAAAGGGACTGAGACCTGTGCTACGATTGGGTGAGTCATTGTAGGCCAACTCCACTTGTGCTAGCACCTGATCCAACATCCGTGAATTCTCCCCGACTAAGCTGTGTAACAGGTTTCCCAAAGTCCTGTTCACAACTTCCGTCTGCCCGTCGGTTTGCGGGCGATATGTAGAACTGTAGCTTAAGTGGGTGTTCATTTTTTTCCATAAGGTACACAAAAATGTCCCGTGAACTTCATTTCCCTGTCTGAAAGGATGGTTTTTGGTAACCCATGTAACCTGACAATCTCATTAAAAAACAAGTGGGCCACGTGAGTGGCGTCACTAGTTTTTCGGTAAGGTATAAAATGTGCCATTTTTGAGAAATGGTCCACCACTACCATTACTAAATCATATCCTCTCTGTGTTTTTGGCAGTCCTAAAACAAAATCTAGACTAACAAAATGCCATGACTTGCTCGGAACAGGTAATGGTGTATATAGTCCTGTGTTCTGGCTGTGCTCCTTCGCTAATTGGCACACCTTACACTTAGTCACAAAACGTTGTACGTCTCGTCGCATTCTTGGCCAAAAATAGAAATGACTAAGTTGCTCTAGGGTCTTATCTATACCGAAGTGTCTAGCCAAACCCCCACTATTTTTTTCGCGAATAATATTCTCTCTCATTGAACAGTTGGGTATACACAGTTGTCCTCCTTTAAACAACAACTTTTCCTGTATATTATAATCCAACCAAGGACTGTTACCCCTTATGAAAGGGTTCTGGCACGCCTCGTAGGCTTCGCTGAAATCTGCATCTATTTGGTAAAGGTCCTGTAAATGTTCAAAACCCAAAACCTGTACAACGCTCTCCTGCAAAAGCAGAGCCTTTCTACTTAATGCGTCGGCCACCTTGTTTGCTTGCCCGCTAATGTGCTTCAGTATGAAGTTAAAACTATGTAAATACTCCACCGATTTGGCATGTTTATGGTTGAGTTTGTGCTGCTATATTACATATTGTAACGCATAATTATCTAAGAACAACACGAAGTCATTCCTGAGTAAGTAATGCCTCCAGTGTCTTAAATCCTATACAACTGTGTAAAATTCTTTGTCATATGAGGAGTACTTCTTCCTACTCTCATTCAGCTTTTCGCTGAAAAATGCCACAGGTCTGTCCTCCTGACTGAGTACAGCCCCGATCACTATCCCGCTAGCGTCACAACGTACTTGAAACAATTTCTGAAAATCTGGTAGCCTGAGGATCGGTCTTTCAGTAATATTTTTTTTTCAACAACTGAAATTTTTTATCTGCTGCTTCCATCCACCGAAAAGGTTGGCTGGCCTTTTTGATGGTCTCTAACATAGGTGCACAAATCCCACTGAATTTCTTAATAAACTTCCTATAGAAACTTGCCAATCCGTGGAAACTACGTACATCAAATAAATTTTTCGGAGACGGCCAATTTACTATTGCCGCTACCTTCTCTGGATCCATCTTCAGTTCGTTTTCTGCTATCACAAATCCCAAATAAATTAACTCCCTCTACAGAAAAGTACATTTCTTCAAGTTTATCAGTATTTTGTTCTGTTGTAGCTTCTCCAACACTTTGCGCACATGTCGGAAGTGTTCTACTTTCATCCTGCTGAAGATAAGCATGTCATCTAAATAAACTATCACAAATTTCCCAATATATTCTTTCAACATTTCATTCATGAGCCTCATGAATGTGCTGGGTGCATTACTCAACCCAAATGGCATGACCAGCCACTCATACAATCCCTCATTTGTTTTAAAAGTCATTTTCCACTCGTCCCCTTCCTGTATCCGAATCTGATGATACCCACTTTTCAAATCTATCTTGGAGAAGTAAGCTGCCCCACTTAAACAGTCCATCATATCAACCATACATGGTAACGGAAATCTGTACCAGATGGTGATTTTATTGATGGCCCTTGAGTTGGTGCACATACACCATTCTCCTCCCTTCTTGGGGGCGAGGACTGTTGGCACAGCACATGGGCTCAAGCTTTCCCTTATTAAACCTTTGTCCAATAGTTCTTGCACATGTTTCCTGATTTCCTCATTATCCTTAGGGCTCATTCGATAGGATGCTTTATTTGGTAAGCTGGCTCCAGGGATAAAATCAATATGTTGACTAATACTCCGCTTGGGGGGCAACTTGTCTGGCAAGTCATCCACCACTATATCCGTAAATTCTTCCAACATTTGTTGTATCTCTATGGGAAAATATGTTATTTCTGTGTGTAAGAGAACTGTCCTTGTTTTCTTGACTACAACATAAACTATTTCGCTGCCCTCTACCTGTTTTAAAAACTAGTTTCCACTTACTAACAATGCTTTGGGTTCACTTGTTTCAGCTGCTCCCTTCTCTTCTTTGATAGGTACAAGGGTATGCTTGACCCCATCTTTCTAAAATTTATAAAAATTCATCACTCCATCGTGTGTTACCTTCCTATCATATTGCCAAGGCCTGCCCAGCAATATGTGACATACGTCCATCGGCATGATGTCACAGATAATTTTATCCTTATATCTACCTATCCGAAACTCAACCTCTCTTTGCTCGTCCACCAGCAATTGGTGCCCCTTTTGTAACCATGAAACTCTATATGGACTGGGACGCTTTAAACGCTTCAACCCCAGCTTTTCCACCATTTCTATGGATACCAAATTGTCAGTACTCCCGCTGTCAATTATCATTTTACAACACTTACCCTGTGATTTGCAAATTGTCCTGAATAGAGCTTTCCGTTGTGTCTGTTCGGTACTGTCATCGACTGGTTTCAATAGTACCTTATGCAGCACTAAAGCTTCTCTCATCTCTAGTGCATTCTCTACCTCTTGAGTGAGTGCTGTTGTTTCCTCTGGTTGCACCACATACGCACCCCGTTGTCCAGTTGAATCTGCTTCTGGACACTCAAATGAGTGATGCCCCCACTTGTGGCATCTATAGCATTGATAACCAGTCCCTCTTCATCGGCCATTTCCTCTGCCGCGTTGGTACAATCTGCTACCTCTCATACTGTCTCCTTTTTCTATTGTTCTCGAAGTTTTCGAACTGCTAGCTTCCTCACTGTTGCTAGCAGTCCGGCCCCTGCCATAGGACTGACCTTTCCCTATGCTGAATCCTCGTCCTCTCCGGGCATTCTGTCTTCAGGTAATTTTCTCCTCCGCCTTTACTGTGCTCTGGTATGCCTCCTCAGTATTATTTGGAGACAAAATACTTATTTCATCCAAAATTTCCATTCTCAGTCCATTAACATACCTGGCTGTCCTTTCTGTAGTATCTTCTGTATATTCGGCTCACAAATTCACTCGGTAGAACTCCTCTGTGTACTCCTTTACAGTCAATCCTCTCTGCCTTAAGTTCTGTACTTTTCTATGTAACGCAATCTGATAGTCCCTTGGCTAAAATCTGCCCTTCAACTTCACCACCATTCTTGACCAAGTTTTAGTCGGCGCTTTGTTCAACCTCTTCCTCTCATTCTGGACACTATCCCACCACAGAGCTGTGTGTCCTTTCAGCTTCGTTGCTGCAAATTTGACTCTACGGTCTTCACTAACTTCCTCGCATTCAAAATACTTGTCCATCTCACTAATCCAATCCAACACAACATCAATAGAAAAACTACCATCGTACGTCAGGAGTTCTGGTTTAGGTTTACTGTTTGATAGAAAAATAGACTTCAACAATTTCACCTCTGCTGATTCACGTTCAGGTCCATCTGCTGCCACTTCTACTTCCTCTTCACTTATATCACCCATTTCTGGATCTCTTCACCTACCTGCCTCTATTGCTTCTGAACGAGCAGTAAGAACTCTGAGTTCTTCTCGTAATGCTTCATCTACCATTCTACGAGCACCTTGGCCTTGTCCTCGTCGTCCTACGTCCATTTTTCCTCAATCTACTCAACTCAATGCTCTGATACCACTCTGGTGTAACCCAGCCCAATGGCCCATTCTTTTACACGTCTACATATGAGTACGTGTGAAAAAGTTACCTCCCGTTCCTTGGCATGGAGATCGTCCGCGGGATTTGTTTGCTGTGGTTGATAGCTGTGAGTTAATGTTGGCAATTAATGAATTGTCCTCTTGCCTTGATCTTACCTCTTCTTGTTCTTCGTGCCAAAACCACCGATCCTTGTGGGTTATTCGTGATTATTCATTTCCGTCGCGAGCATTTCGTGAGGGTTTCTTGGGTTCTCTCTGTGGAACGCTGTCTGGTTTGTTAAGGTGAACGATGGTTACCTTCTTTGGACGATGGTCCGCGAACTCTCCTCCACTCAGTTTGCCTGTGAATTTAAGGGAAATGCTACTAGATGGCTGTTGTTGCTCGGCTCTGAAATGTGGTTCGAAAACTGGTAAGTCTAGTTGATGATTCTCCTTATGCATACGCGTGTTCTGTAAACAATTTCCAGTGTTTTTGCTCATTGTAGTTTATTTGTGGTCTGCGAATACGCCTTCATGGTTCGGTCAGGGTTTATGGTAGACTTTTCTCTCGTTTTGGTTGTGATTCTGGATATTTGTTGTGACTTGGTTATGCTTTCAGAACTCCTGTTGTTTCTTTGCCAGAATTTGGGTTCAATCCTCACCTTTACTGTTATTCTGGGCTTTCATTCTGCGGCATTGGTGTTTGTCCTGAGCACGGGACCACATTGGCGGTTGTTCATCGACGAGAACAGGTATTACCTCTTGTCCTTGCTTCAATTCTATTGAGCTTCTTTTACTGTGACTTACCCTCCTGGCTCCTTCGGTCTACAGTCATACAATTTGTCTGGGACGTCGTTGTGGTTAACATCGGCTCAGCTTACTTAGGTAATCTGTTGTTTTTTTGTTCTCCGCATGCAATGGTGCATTTCCTTGAAGGGTTTTTCCCCTTTTATACTCATAACGCGGTTGTTATTGTTGGTTACAGCTCGCTGGTGGCAACCTGGGTATGCGAGTCCTCCAGTCTCTGTTAACCAGTAAATTTGGTTCTCAGTAGGCCTGAATCCTTAAATATTTTGTTTGTCTCTTGAACGATAGGTGACCACGGTCGCTGTAGGATTATTCGGGGTTCTTGGTCGTTGAATGTAATTTGTGGTTGCTGTATCATTTTCGGTCGCTGTTATGTCAAGATTGATAAATGCGAATGGTTGTTGATATTTTGGTTAAACCCTCGTCCAGGGTTTCTGGCTTATGACACCACTCTAGTCATACGTTGACCATTACGTTGTTTGTGAACGTGAAATCCTTCGTATATGCATGTTTGTATTTGACAATGATAAAGTTTATCGATGGCTTTCGATTTTCTTTCAATGGAACTTATGAATAATACACAGCAATGTTACCTCTATTTTGTGGTCATTTTTCTGCCTCTGTTCTGGGGTCATTTTTCTGGATACAAATGCTTTCCCGTGGTTGACTCCTGTGTACAATTTCTCTTCTCGAACTTCTGGAAATTATGCCTCTTGGTCCTTGTTTAACTATGTGCGGAAAACGCATCCAATGCTTGGTGACTAATTGTATGTTAGTATTAGGGTATATGACAGTACATTATACAGACATTCTCAATATGGTATTTTATCAAACTATAATGAAAAATTTATGTTAGGAAAAACAGTAGAAATGTGAACAAATGGAAAATAGTTTCGAATGCTATCTGCTTATAGCTTGGTTGTTTTTATTTCTCTTCTTCTCCAATTACTAAACCCCTTTTCTCTATTACATTTTGTTTTTTATATCCTTCCATTTCAATTGATTTTGTAGTTAATCAAACTGCCATAGAATTTGGTTACAAAAAGATCCTGTTACTGTTAATAACCATATTTTCCTGACATTACAAGATTTGTATGAACAGTTTGTCATTACTCTCCTAATTCAACGAACTATTTCCTAATTAATGTACGATCTACAGTAATTCTAGTTATTTAAGTAAGAATGCCTGAATTCACCAACTCTGTAAAAACAAGTTAAAAGAAAACTATCACAGTAAAAATAAATAATCCAGTTGATCAATAACCTGCAACCCTGGTTGAGACTTTGCCCAGTTACTGTGAGGTGGATGCTCCCGCATCAACAATATTTAATTAGGATGCTGCCATGCAGTATTTTAGATAGAGATAGTTTGGTTGGGGACTATCAATAGTTCGGAGCCTCAAGAGAGACCATTCAAATGACAAGTCTAACTTTTGGCCTCATAGCCAGAGGTGTCTTTCGACTTTTTTTTTGTAGTGACCACAAAAGAAATATGTACACATAGTTGGATGTCTTTACAATTAGTCCAATTAGTAGTAGAATGTTATAAAATTGTCCAAAACACAGTGTCGACCTCTGATCTCATAGCCAGCGTAACCATTGACCTTCTTCTAGTAGTTCCCATAAAAGAAACAATATGTATAACTGGCCTCTTTATAATTTCATACTTTTTCTTCATATTACATATTATTTCATAAAATTAATTTTTAAAAGATATATATTTTTTATCAATAAAAACACAAATTGAATAAATTATCCTTCAAATATATAATGTCTAAAAGATGGGAACCAATCATCGAATTATGTAAAGAAAAAATCAAATATTGAAGTTGGAGCTAAATTTTCCAGGGAGTGTGAGTAGTCAAGAGTGTCTAGAGAGACCATTTAAACAACAATTTCTATATCTAATATCATAGTTTGCGCCAACCTTCGACTTTCTCTCAGTAGGAGAAAAGAAAGAAATATGTGCATATGGTTACATGTAACCTCATAGTCTGCCTGACCTTCAACTTTCTACCACAAAGACCCACAAAATAAACATACATGTCCATAGTTTATTAATTTTTTTTTTCCACATAACATATTATTGAATAAATGTAATTAAAATACTTTATTATTTTATTAGTAAAGAAACAAATTCATTGATTTTTTTATATGACATTTAATATTTAATTTTAGAACATATCAACTCATGATACACTTCATCATAGACCTCATTACGTTGCTTATAAGAAATAATAATAATAATAACAATAGTGAACCCAGATTAGAGCCAAATTAGTCTTGGAGTGTCAATAGTCATGAATGTCTAGAGTGACCATTCAAACAACAATGTCAACCTATGATCTCATATTGAGGTCTAACCTCCAGATTTATTTTAGTATGAGCAACAAAGTAAATATATACATATATTTACAAATGTTTATAACAACCATCTCCAACCTCATATTCAACATGATGTCCAACTTTCTTTTACGAAGCCCTACAAAAATAACATATTTGTCCATAATTTATTATTTTGTTTTTCACATAAAATATTATTTAATAAATGTAATTTAAAATACCCTATTATTTTTTCCACTCATGGTAGCACAATTGGCAATGGTCTTTAAATGAAGTCTCATAGAACCAGAAGTCTTGGGTTCAAATCTTTCGAAATCCCCTTGGATAAATCCCGATGCGTACAGGGAGCTGGATAAATAGTAGGCCCCTTAGAGGTTTACTAGTTGGTCTAATAGGTTTACTGGTAGGTCTGCTAGGTCCTCTCGGCTAACAAGCAAAAAAATCCTATTCTTCTATCAACAAAGAAACAAATTCAAAAGACAAATTATAAGACATTTATTCAAAGAAATTTTATAGAAATATTATTATTCTTCCTATCTAAAAGTTTAAGATAACAAATTCAAAAAAACTACAAGCAAAAAGAAAAATAAGATGAAAATGCTTAAAAGATATGAACCCTCCAATCCTCATCTAATGTATAAAATGACTGTATATGGTTAATAAATTTAAAAAACTAAAAACGACTAACTTAAATGCAAGTTGCAATTTCAAGAGTACTCAAACCTTAGGCTTTTCCAAGATGGCTCGGACCTCAGCCTTTTCCTTATGATTATTCCCCAAACAAAATCTAATTGCCTAACCATGAAATTAGTCCCGATGTCAAGTACAGGTCCCCTCTAACTCTAAAGAGAATGAAAAAACTTAAATCATGAGAACTTCCCCTATAAAAAATCACGTACATGATTCTGGAATGTAAGAAACATATAAAATGCTTTCATGCATGAGTATGCTAAAACACAAAAATGCATCAAATTGTGACATCGCAAAGAGTCAGCCTAATTGAAGTTAGACTTATATTCTTCTCGAGCTAGTTGTTTATACCAATACAACTCCATGATCTAGGTCTGGGTGTGATGAAGGACCCTTCCAAGACCTTTTAATTTCATGATGTGTTAAATTGCATTTTTAAAAGAACATAAATAAATATATTTGCATGTTGTAAAGAAGAGTAAGAAGACATTCACCAGCAATATAAAATAAGAAGACGTTGATAACAAAGTTCATCCAGAAGGGACTACGTGTCTAGATGGTGTAAGTCACTGCATTAAGTGTTGTCAATAGTGATGATGTACATAAGAGGTGATGTCATTATCATACAAGGAAAAATGTCCTCATGCAGGAGTGGCTCCAAGATATGTTGTGCTACAGGAACACTTGGTCCAAAGGACTCCTATCAGTATGAAATAAACTCATGCACGATGAACATCCCACCAACATGGTATAGAAGGGTTCTCAAAGAAAACATGCATGACAACAACATGAGTATCCCATCAACATACAACAAAGGGATCTCAAAACATAACATGATGAATCATGACAACTAGTACATCACATAGACGATTCCACGTCACATCATGCATGAACCATGAAAATATGTAATAAACAAGATCCCTGATAAACATCAACAAGGATATGTGCAACACAATGAATAAAGAAGAAGTAGATGAACACAACATATACCTCACAACCAAGGGACATCTGAAGAAGTGGATGTCAAACTCCTGAAGTTGCTCGGACCATCGATCTCACAACATCAATCGTATGGGAATGGTTGCTTGCACATGAATGTTGACACCTACATTATACTTAGAAAAGTGGCTGAAGAATAGAATGAGTCAATGAAAAATATAAAGGCACCATCAGATTTGTGGTGTAGAATAGTGCAAAATCGACTGTCCAAAATCTGAATTCTGAGAAGTTGAGAATCTAGGGCTCAGGGAGTCTTTTAGATTCCCTTAGATTCCTCAAAGATTCTGCTCCACGGGTGGACTAGAAATATGCTTCTCCAATAGCGAATCTGACTTTGCCATTGTCATCACTATAGAAAACCATGAAAAACAACTTTAAACTTGACTATATTCTGACATGGGGAAAAATTACCTCCTGGGGAAAATTGCAAGGATCATTGTTTTTCTCCCTCTTTCGGCAACAATTGAGGTTCCACCATCATATTGAAAATGGCTAGAAATGCCAAACTTTGATGGAGACACGAGCAACACCATTGCATTCATGGCGTCGAAAAGTGTTGAAACCATATAAAATTTGTCAAAATCTGACAAAGTGAAACTTCACCCCTCCTATAAAATGTTGCCTCAAACTGCGTGCCAAGATTCTTCCTCCTCTGTGTCAAAATCCATGCCCACTCCTGGTTCCTCCATCTATCCCCCAGATGCACTAAAAATACTGGGTTTATATAATATTTCCTAGCGCATTAGTCAAGTGGGTTAGTTAGCGTTGTGGGAAATTGAGGCATTAGTTGAGGAGGAGTAGGGTGGTCAAACCCTGCTCCTCCTTTTTTAATACCCAATACAGTTTGAAATTTTTATAAAGGGGGTTGGGTCCACATTTGGAGGCCCACCCCATGCCTCCTGCACACACCACAACACATTAATTGCATTAATCGGGGTGTTGGTAACACATAAGGTGGTGGTATGTTACTTGTTGGTTGGCCATATGGTATATGGAGTTGCCACGTGGATGGGGCCGAACCTCCCATCAGCCATGGGTTCAACTCTCACCAGCTCTGGCCTTTAATAATGTGACATGGTGAAGTGTTCAAGGGTGTGTGCTGGGTCCACCAAAGGTGGCCCTCACCGATGTCATAATATAATGTTTAAGATATATGTTGTGGAGGGTTAGAGGGCTCAGTAGGGTGATGGCTGCCGAGCCAATTTTTTAAAATTGATTTTTATGGTGTAAGGTTATGGGAGGACTAGCAAGGGTGATGGCCTATCTACCCAAAAATTTTGATTTTTGTTATGTGATAGATTTGGGGGTGGCGGGGGTGGTGACCTCCCACCATAACATGTATATTTTTTTATTTTTATAACACATAGAGCAATTTTCAAATCTTTAGAAAATAAGGGATATTGGGAAAATTAAAGAGGCCACAATTTTGACCGATTTTTGGAGCTAGGTGTCATGCATTAGGGTTGGTTAAATTTTAGGACACTTACACCTGGCCCACAGCCCAACTTTGACCAAAAGTTTGACTTACTCATTCTCCCTCATACGAGCTCGGATTGATAAATTGTTCACACCTCCATGATCAGGATGATGAGATCTACACTTTGGCCTTGGGTTGATATCATTTTGAACACTTTGATTTTCAAGCATTCATAAGCCCTGTGTGTCTCTGGAGCCACCTGGTTCAATCCTTGCCACTCAGC
This sequence comes from Pinus taeda, assembly GCA_000404065.3. Lineage (NCBI taxonomy): Eukaryota > Viridiplantae > Streptophyta > Pinopsida > Pinales > Pinaceae > Pinus > Pinus taeda. The sequence goes on along the minus strand of APFE031225635.1, from coordinate 127,021 downwards.
TTTTGGTCCTCCAAAAGCATGAAAAATAATCTGCAACTTTCTTTGTACCTTGTCTGTATCACAAGCATATTGAAATGGCCTCGCTTCCATCTCCTTGACCTTTATTCTTTGGAACCTTAACTGATCAGCCGACACTTACAACCACTACGCCCTGTAGTACCTTGTTTTGCAAATTACGTGCTTGACTTTCATGACCAACTAATGACCCAAGCATCTGGCACTTTCCATGAGCTTATAACACATACTCGGTGGTCAAGTTTACAAAAAGATGGATGCAATACCCCAGCTATGAAAACAAGGCCAACATATCATTGTTGCTTCAACAAGTGATGGAAAACACATCATCACTGCAACACATGATTTACAATCATAAAACATTATTGCTTTTCTTTGACATGTGATGGAAACAAAAAATCACTCTCACAGTTTATCATCCAACACAAAATAAGACCATACATCATTGTTGTTGAACAAGTGATGGAACCACATCATTACTATTACATTTTAAAATCCAACAAATGATTTACAAAAGTACGACCATGAAATGTTGACATATCTAGAAACAATTTTTCTGTTATCAGGGTGAATGGGTCCCCTCCTTTTGTGGCTTTTTTTCTTGTTGAACAATCGTTTCACCTAGCTCATGCACTGACACTTCATCTTTAAGGTGCCACTCTAGATGGAGCCTCCAACAAATGGCTCTTTGATGGCCACTTATGTCGCAATAACCACAATAGGTTTTCTTTCTATGGATCTGTTTAACCTACTATTGAGAGTGTCTTTCACACTCATCCTTTTGTGTGCTTCCATTCTTTTCCAAACTCAGAAAATGTATGGTTATGTAATCCACAAAAGGTACATGTTTTTTGATTCCATGTTTTTTGTTCATCATTAAAAACATGATTATAATCGAAATGAACATTCGAAAATTGAAATTGGCTATACCTTTTCTTTTTGTTTATGGTGTAAGTATGGTGATGAGATCTTGCCTTAGCTCTTTCCTTGCCATGGAAATTTCCATGGTATGATGGGAATGTGTTGCCATCACTCTATTTCCTCGATGATTTCGAGGATATCTCAGAAGAATTTGACACCTTTGAGCATTCTCCTTCGGTGTATCTCGAGCCTACAAATTGAGGTCTCTACAAAACCTCTAATGATTGAGTTATGCCTTGATTATTAACACCAAGTTTTTCTCCTCCTCATGCCTCATCCTGGTAAGGAGCCTCATGTTTGACTTGCAATTGGGATCTCCAAATCTCTAATATAAATTATACTATGTGCAGATGAAACAGAAAGGAAATAAACATCTCTTACCTCGTCTGTCGATTTGGAAAGAACTGATGAGGGTTGCTCATGATGTGTTGTTGGCGGTTCTCTAACTGTCGTGGCACATTCCCCAACTTCCTTTCTGACATAGCCAAGTCTTGTTCTACATGGTAATTCCTCTACTTTGATAGGGTTGACAATGCCTTAGCCATTAACACCCAAGCCTTTCCCTCCATACCCCATTTTCATCAATACTTTGGAGGCAATTCCTGTGGTATGATTTTCAAAAACAACGAAATCATCATCATGAAACATACATGAAGATGGAGAACTACTTTTGACCTCACATGGGTCATGATGGAGCTTTCCCAAGGGCTCGTCCTTTGCTTAAAGTTGTCACAGAAAACTATGTTTCTCCTCTTTCTCTTCATGTAGACGCATTTTCAATTCAACATTCTATGTTGGAAGATTATGTTTGTTATGCTTTAGTTCTTCTAGGGCCTCTCCCATGGCTTGCAACTGAAGCTGCAATGTCTCCTTTTCCTTTGTCTCTTTCTGTAGAGTTTCATACATTATCTCTACCCTGTTGGAAATATTGAGCATGGTCTCGTATATCACTTTTTGATCCTCTGTCACTGCACGTTCCATTGTTCATGCTACAATTCACATACATTGCAAAGACCACTTTGATACCACTTGAACCAAGTCCGGGTGGGATGAAGGACCCTTCAAAGACCCTTTACTTTAGTGATTTGCTAAATTTCATTTTTAAAAGAACATAAATGAACACATCTGCATGTTGTGAAGAAGAGGAACAAGACATTCATCAGTAGCATAATAAGAAGATGTTGATAACGGAGTTCATCCGAAGGGGCTACGCCTGTAGGCCCGAGTGTCAAGATGGTGTAGGCCACTGCATTAAGTGTTGTCAATAGTGATGATGTACATAAGAGGTGATGTTAGGCCCGTATACTACTAGTACAACCCCCTTATTATATTGTTGTACCCATGTAGTCCCCATATTGTTACTATTGTGCCCCATAGAAGCCCACTATTATTATTATCATGCCCTTACATTATTATTATTATTATATTGGCTCTGATTATATTATGACCACTTAGAGTCCTATCTGTAAGAAGGAGGTCTTGTCATTTGTATCATCTAAGAATTGTTCATTTGTGTAATGTAAAGGAGGTTTCCCCCTCGAAGAGGTTTATTTCTAAGGCATTGATCTATAATTTTTATCTTTTTGTGAGCTGGTTTCATAGCATTTGGTATCAAATCTTTGGATTCTAGGGTTTTTCCTGCTCCAAAGAGGTCATCATGGAATTTTCCTTATAACTTTATTTTTGATATGTTTTAGAAGCTAAAAATAAAACCCAATTGAGACAAAATCGTGTTGAGCCTTGGGTCCAAATTTCAGAGCTTGTGTTGCTATATTTTTGGAGATATGATCTGAGGAAGTTATAGTTTTTCCAAGCTCCAGAATTTCATCTAAAACAGGTCGTCGTGGAATTTTCGCTATAACATTTTCGCTACGAAGTTTCAAAAGCTAAAAAAAACCCATTTAAGAAGAAATTGTTTTGAACCTTGGGTCCAAATTTTAGATCTTGTCTTGCTATTTTTGCTGATATATGATATCAGGAAGTTATGGTTTTTGAAAACTCCCAAATTACATCTTAAACAAGTGACGTAGGTAAAGTAGCAATAACTATCTCTATGAGCATCAGATTCTAATTTTGTAACAATTTACAGAAACAGGATGGACTGCAGTTTCCTGGGTATATTTTTCATATTTGAAGGTCAAAATCATGGCACATGGAACTTCATACAAGTTTGGTCTCCTTAAAACGTATATAATTAGGTCATCTTGGGATATTATGCATAACTCTGCCTTGCGGAATCCAATTTCGATCAGATTCATGGCATTGGAAAGTGGATGCAAAGGGCTACTGCAAGTCTTGATTTTAGAACTGGAAGATCCGAAATTATTGAGTTATAGTCAATCAAGAGTGAGCTCCTAGAATTAAGAAAAATAAAGATGAGGAAATTTGATTTCAAGGATCCAGTAAATTGGATACTATAGATGGAGAAATATTTTGATCTACATGGTATACCACTACTACAGAAGTTATGTATTGCATATAATTATGTAGAAGTGAATCAATTTTTATGGTATAAAGGGATATGTTCTCGCAAACCACTTGTCACGTGGTCAATTTTCACGTAGGAAATGATAGCACATTATGAGGATACAAAGAGAAGCAACTTCTATAGCCAATTGATAAGTCTCAAACAAAAGTATTCAATGGCAGAGCACATTGAGGACTTTCAAAAATTGAATAAAAGGGAAAATGATATTCCAGAGAAGCAGAGGATTGATGTCTCCATAGGGACTTTAAAGGATAACATTCAACATGAGGTTCATCTTTGGGAACCTGATTCATTAGAGAAGGCATTCAGGTTGGCAAGAAAATTGGAAAGAAAAATTATGGAAACAAGGAATTCTACTCCTCACAACTATAAACATGGAAGTATTTTTTCTCCTAGCCTTCCAAAACCTACAAGGGTGACACCATAACAGCTGGAAGGAAAAAATAAAAAAAGGGCTTTGTTACAATTCTGGTAGCAAATTCACTAAAGGTCATAAGTGTGCTGAGAAGAAATTATTTTACATAGATTATGAAGAGGATGAAGAAAAGGATCAAGAAACATCAAAAGTAGAGGATATACACCAGGAACCAACCCCACTGAAAGAGGAAATAAATCCGACCATATCGTGTAAAGCATTAGCAAGAATTACCACTCAGAAAACTCTCAAGATAGAAGGACTTGTTAAGAAGAAAAATGATCAAGAAGTGAAAGATCACATCAGAAAGAAGAAATGAATCCAACCATATCTTTTAATGCATTGGCCAGAATTAGAACTACTCAATGTATCAAGATAGAAGGACATATCAAGAAGAAAAATGTTCAAGAAGTGAAAGATCACAACGAGCATCAAGAGAAAAATCTGACCATATCTTGTATAGTGTTGGAAGAAATTACCACTTCTCAAACTCTAAAGATAGAAGGACATATCAAGAAGAAAAAGTTTCAGGTAGTGAAAAATCAGATCGAGCATCAACAACAAGTTCTCCAAATTTTAAAGGATAATGCCACTTTGGTGTAGAATCAAATGAAACAACAGGTCGATCAACATTGCAATGAAAAATGTTTTGATGTAGGTGATTGGGTATTTTTACGACTACATCTGAAGCAAGCTATTTATGAGAAGGAAATGTTGGCAATACTACATGCACTTGAGAAATGGCAACCTTACACAATGGGAAGACATTTCAAGGTAAAAATGGATCATGATAGTCTTAAATAAATTTTAGAACAAATATTATCTTTAGAAGAACAAAAAATATGGGTCACAAATATGTTGGGTTATGACTTTGACATCATCTATAGAAAAGGGAAGCAAAATTTTATGGTAGATGCACTCTCAAGAATGGATGAGGATGTGGAAGCATTGTTTTGTGTTATTTCTATTATCCAACCAGATTGGATAAAACAAGCAAATGATGAATGGAAGAAGGATGAATAAGTGTGGCCACTCATTCAAAAGTTGTAGAAGATCCCAATTCAAACAATATTGCCAGAAATTGAAGAGGAAGGAAAAATCATATTGGAACATGGAGAAGTCATGGAAACAAGAACCCAATAGCTACAAAATTGATCAATTTCAGAGTATCTCATCAAGTGGAAGAACTTACTTGCTAAATATTCCACATGGGAGGACAAGAATTTTATACTTAAGCATCAAGAACTACTCAAGAATTAGGGACAACACTTTTTGAAGGAAAGGGGCATGTTAGACCCCTATACTACTAGTGTAACCCCTTATTGTTATTAGTACAAGCCCCTTATTATATTGTTGTACCCATGTAATCGCCATATTGTTACTATTGTGCGCTATAGAAGCCCATTATTGTTATTATTGTGCCCTTACATTATTATTATTATGTCAGCTCTGATTATATTATGACCCCTTAGACTCTTATTTATAGAACGGAGGCCTTCTCATTTGTATCATCTAAGAATTTTTCATTTGTGTAATGTAAAGAAGGTTTCCCCTTGAACAGGTTTATTTCTAAGGCATTGATCTATATTTTCTATCTTTTTGTCAACTGGTTTCATAACGGGTGATGTCGTTATCATACAAGGAAAAATACCCTCACGCATGAGTGGCTCCAAGAGATGTTCTTCTACAAGAACTCTCATTCAAAAGGACTTCCATCAGTATGACATAAACCCATGCATGATGAGCATCCCACTAACATGGCATAAAAGTGATCTCAATGAAAACATGCATGACAACAACATGAGTATCCCAACAACATACAACGAAGGGATCTCAAAATATAAAATGATGAATCATGACAACAAGTATATCACATAGAAGATTGCATGTCACGTCAACTAGGAATCATGAAAAAATGTAATAAACAAGATCCCTCATCAACATCAACAAGGATCTGTGCAGCACAATGCATAAAGAAGAAGTACATGAACACATCATATACCTCACACCCAAGGGCCATCTGAAGAAGCAAATGTCAAACTGCTAAAGTTGCTCGAACCATCAATCTCACGGCATCAATCGAATGGGAATGGTTGGTCGTACATGAATGCTGACACTTGCATTCCACTTTGAAAATTGGCTGAAGAATAGAATGAGCAAATGAAAACTCTGAGCATACCATTAGATTTTTAGCGTCGAATAGTGCAAAATCGACTGCCCAAAATATGAATTCTAAGAAGTTGAGAATGTGGGGCTCAAGGAATCTTTTAGATTCCCCCTAGATTCCTCAAATATTTTGCTCCATGAGTGGACTAGAAATCTACAAATATGAAGGCAAATTTGACTTCACCATTGCGATCTCTACAGAAAACCATGAAAAACAACTTTAAACTTGACCATATTCCAACATGGAGAAGAATTACCTCCCCGGGAAAATTGCAAGGATCATGGTTCTGCTTCGTGTTTCTGCAACAATCATGGTTCTACTCTCATATTCAAAATGGTTGAAAAATGCAGACCTTTTATGGATACATGGAAAATTACATTGCATTCGTGCCGTCGAGAAGCGTTGAAATGATATACAATTTGTCAAAATCTGACAAAGTGAAATTTTACCCATCCTACAAAATGTAGCCTCAAACTACATGCCAAGACTTTGCCTCCTCTATCTCAAAATCCATGCCTGCTCCTATTTCCTCCATCTATCCCCGGGTGTACTGAGAATACTGGGTTTATATAATATTTCCTGGCAGGTTAACTAAGTGGTTTAGCTGGCATTGAGGTAAACTGAGGCATTAGTTGAGGAGGGGTTGGGCTGTGAAACACCAACCCTTCTTTTTTATACACAATAGAGTTTGAAATGGTTATAATGAGGGTGAGGTCCACATTGGGCTACTTGCCCCATGCCTCCCGCACACACCATAACACATTAATTGTTTGAATCGCTTTGTTGGCACCTCATAAGGTTGTGGTATATTACTTGTTTTTTGGTCGAATGGTATGCGGAGCCACCGCATGGGCAAGGCCAACCCTCCTGTCGACCATGGGTTCAACTCCCACTCGCTCTGGCCTTTAATAATGTGACATGGTGGAGTGCTCAGGGGTGTGGTCCGGGTCTAGTGGAGGTGGCCAGCGCCAACCCCCTAATATAATGTTTAATATATGGTGTGGAGGGTTGGAGGGTTCGGTGTGGTGATGGTCATGGAGCCACTTTTTTTAAATTGATTTTTATGGTGTAAGGTTATGGAAGGGCCGGTGAGGGTGATGGCCTGTCGGCCAAGAAATTTTGATTTTTGTTATGTGATAGATTTGGCAGTGGCGGGGGTGGTGGCCTACCACCATAACATATATTTTTTTTTAATTTTATAACACATAGAGTAGTTTTCAAATCTTTACAAAATAAAGGATATTGGGAAAATTAACGAGGCAGCAATTTCGACTGATTTTGGGAGCTAGGTTTAATGCCTAAGAGTCGGTCAAATTGTAGGACACTTAAACATGGCCCACAGCCCAACTTTGACAAAAAGTTTGATTGTTCTCCGTTATACGAGCTCTGATTGACGAACTGCTCGCACCTCCACGATTAGGATGACGAGATCTACACTTTGGTCCTGGGTTGACATCACTATGAACACTTTGATTTTCAAGTGTTCATAAGCCCTATGTGTCTCTAGAGCCACGTGGATCACTTTGACCCCCCTGAATATCTAAAACAACACGTTGTGTAGACAGAGCCACAACCTTGCTCATGAGCCTTCTGAAAATGCCAAGATCCTTATATTCCTGAGTTTTCACATTTCAGAGTTAATTATAGGTTATCTTCACCATAACCACTATAGAAAATCGTGGAATCAATGATAGTAGATAATTGAAAAGAAAAAAATATGGAAGTAGGGTTATAAGATAATTGAAAACAAAACCATATAGAATTGGGTTCAACACCTTACCCACAGGACTTCCACAAATGCAAATATGGGCCATCCTATATTTGGTTAGTCAATACCAATTTCTTCCTACAATATTTCATCTAAACCATCGAAACTACAACTAGAAATTTATTTTTCAGTTTTGAACCATTAAACTAGACTTTTTTGATAGAGGGAACTCAAAAACTTACAAGGTTTCAGCTACTACAATCCAGTAATTCACTTACTAGAACAACTCTTATGCTCTATATTCCAAAGCATGAGCAGCAAATTCTACAAAACAATGAACCACTAAGACTCCAATTATACATCACAACCATTAAGCCAAAATTATTGTTGATACTTTTACCTATCAAATTATCATCAAGGAAGTTGGGAAACCTTCATCATGCAACATAGCCAAGTAGCTTCAACATTTCATACAAAAAGCTTATTTCTTGCACCCGCTAAAGTAAAAAGAAAAACTCAATGTTAGGTCCCTATACTACTAGTGTAACCCCTTATTGTTATTAGTACAACCCACTTATTATATTGATGTACCCATGTAGTGCTCATATTGTTACTATTGTGCCCCATGGAAACCCACTATTGTTATTATTGTGCCCTTACATTATTATTGTTACGTCAGCTCTGATTATGTTATGACCCCTTAGACTCCTATATATAGAAAGGAGGTCTTTTCATTTGTATCATCCAAGAATTGTTCATTTATGTAATATAAAGGAGGTTGCCCCCTCGAAGAGGCTGAATTCTAAGGCATTGATCCATCTTTTCTATCTTTCTTGAAGCTACTTTCATAACACTCACCTAGTAATAAGGAAAACTTGTCAACGAGAAGTAAATAAAGAAACAACAAATCTATCTCCAATTTGTTCCACAACACCAAGAAAAAAAACCACTTTGGAAATAGCAAAATCCGTTTCTCAATGATCCATCAACAATAATAAATTCTCGACCAAAACTCTTGTAAAAAAAGTAACACCACCAAAGTTCAGAATAGCCCAAGTCAATGTCGAGTTATACAAAGGATTGATGTTCTCGCTAACTACACTATCAAATTCAATCTACCATGCATGGCAAGATGACCTCGAACCTCAAATTCAAGCATCGGGAATGTGGCAACATGCTTAAGTCATGCAAACAATTCAGCCAAAAGCGTAATATTAACTATGGAAATTTGAAAATTTGTGATACTACAGACAAGCTAATAGCTTGGAACTTATCATAGATGTCATTGCATAAGAAATAACGTAATAAGAGTTTAGAAATCATACAAGATTTCTTGAATTACAAAATAGATGTTAGAATAAAAAAAAAATTAATAGAATTTTGTTATCTATATATATTAATATTGACTTAAATTTATATTTAAAATAATTAAATTTAATGGTGGAAAGAGAGAAGTTTTTCATTATTATACAAACTTAATTTCTACTAAGACTTAACCTAAAGCCATCATACCACTATTAAACTAAAAAGAAAATATATGTTTCCATCTAGAAAAATAAAGTAATGTTAAATCATTTAGTAACATATACACACATATGTAGATCCAATCTTACATACATGCTATCCAATCCTAAAGAGATGTCATTAAACCTTACATCCACAACCTTCAAAAAACATTATTACATATCGTACACCCATATCCTTCAAAAATAATTATTAGAATTTAAATCATAACATCAAAACCTTACGGTAATAGATTTTATACATATTGATTATTTAGTATTTAATGCATCAAAGTAAAATTCAAAATATAAACATACCTTTAAATAACACATCCATAAAATAAATTAATAATATATATCTTTAAAATGACTTAAACTTTATTAAATCACAAATACATGTTATTATTAAAGTTCAAAATATCAATTATTTACATATTATGAATTGAGCATAAAATCTTAGGAATTAACTCTATGTGTCTATAATTGATGACCATGCCCTAGTTTCAATCCCTACTATATTCTCACTAAAATCTACACATCGACGTTCTTTTCATTTATGAATTGTACTTAATATAATTTTCGTTTATGTGGACTTTTCAATATTTATGTTGGTCTATTTTAGATGATATTTTAAGTTTCTCCCTGGTTAGGGATTATATGGTTTTACTTTTATTTTATTTTTTTAAATTATTAAGCAGATTTTTAATTTTTGAAAAATGATTTACTTTTAAGATTAGCCAAAGAACTTTGATGGGATATAATAGCCTTGGTAGAGTGTACTTTTATTTTCGTTGTGTGACAAATCATTTTAAAATGAAAAAAATGGCTAATTTTGTAAGTGTTTGTTAAGTCGGTGAGTTATCTCACTACAACTAAATGCCCATTGATGTTAGTACTGATTGTTTACCACATCCCTTACTTAAGAGGGAGTTGAAGAAATATGCAAAGGAAACATTCGTTGTGTTAGTGCAAAAAGTGTGAGCAACGCTAATGTCTAGTGGCAAAGCCTCACTCAATATTATTTAATTTCATTGTGTGACATGCGAATGTGTGGATAAATATTTATTGTGCTTACAATGTAATTTTCCTTTTCACGATCGAACATTTTCTCAATTTGTATGTTATCCTATCTGCGATGTATTCCTTATGTAAAAAAAAACCTAAATATATTCATAATATTTGGTCACTATAAGAGTATCTCAAGCTTGTCGACAAAGGAAAACTCTCTCACAAGAGATTGAACAAATCAAATAAATTGTGAATAATTGGTCATGTAAATTCAAATTATAACGTATGTGTTTAACTCATTAACACATCAACGAGACCATATTATATAATACAAAGCTCATATATATATTGTTGATGCAAGGGCCAAAAAGAGTTCCTAGGCCAATGTTGCCAAGGGAGGTGGATGAGAGTTCACTTTCAACTATTCTCTAGCAAAGGCTGGGTTTCTAGGGATTCAAAATATCCATGCTCTGAAAAAATATATTTTCTTAGCTTAGAGACTACGTGGATATGAATGGTGTTGGTTCTTCAGATTGCTTATCATTATTCGTGAGAAAGGTTGGAAGAACTAGGGAGGAGGCAACGTTTATGTTTTATATTTCAGAGATATCAATTATGTAATGTGTATTCACACTATCTTGGTCGCTTCTTCTTTGATTGATATACAAATTTCTCTACCAGGTAACATGGCGCTAGATCATTGTAGTCATGGTTGGGATAGAACCACATAATTGGTTTAATTAGTGAGTATAAGGTAATTGGTTTAATGAGTGAGTATATTTCTTGATCCTTAGTATAAGACATTTTAAGGTTTCGAAGTAATTATTGGAAAGGACTTACTTGCATTTGGGCATCCATTTGTAGATTGTCTAGGTAGAAAACATTGAATAGGATTATGCCTCGTTTAAAGTCACCTATTTTCAATTATCATCAAATTTACGACCGCATTTTTCTATAATGGGTCAACTTTGTGGCTCACATTCCAAGTCTTCATCCGCTATATTTTGAATTCTCTTCGACTTATTTTAGTTGAAATTGTGCATTTCATCATTTATGGTTGGTTGTGTAACTTCTTGTTCAACACTAAGAAGGAGAAGAAACAGTTTCAAGTTATAGATTCCTGTGTGTCTATTTTTTTCTTTTCTGAGACAGATTCAAAGGTCATTTGGAAGAACAAAAACTCATGAGCATTATAAGAAGAAAATTAAATGTAAAATATTCTTTATTGTCTAGAAAGTTGCACTTGGAATTCTGGGCGGGATGATTTTTTTTCTAGAAATATTGATTCCATATAAGTAAAATTTCTTATGTTTAAGAGCTAAATATGTTGGAAGCCCATAATTTTTCTTTGTAAAATATTCTCCTTTAGAATATGCTTCACCTTTAGAATATGCTTCACTTTATCAAGAGGAAATATATTTGTAATGAAAAAATAGGCAATGCATATTTATTGAAGTGATCAACTGTTCATCAAAACAAAAAATTCATTTAAAATTGTTTTCTATCATTAAATAAAAAAAAATAAGAAGATTGCATAAGTAGAAGCAAGAATAGTGACTATAAGGGAAGGCAAAAAGGAGCATACCACATTAGGGAATGTAAGAATAGCCACCACGACCATACACTAAGGATGGAATTATTTGTCCATAAAATTCTGTACACTCTTTAGACACAAACAAAACTACAAAGATTTAATATGATGTGAAGGACTACTATAGTGTATATTTACTTATGTCAGTGTATTTATGTTAAACAAATAATCCTCGAGCTTAAATATTAGGATAGTTTCTATTATGGTGAGTAGTTATTAGAGTTCAAGATTGCCCAGAAACTAATTCAACAATTTCTTGTATGTATTAATATGTACACATTGTACATCATTTATTGAGATCAATATTTAATATAGTTAATTCTTGTTTCCAAAGTGCATGTCTTATAGTGGTCTCAGAGTGGAGATTTATCTGTCTTGTTCATTCTGTTGAGCCACTATTTTGTGCCTTTCCTCGACGTCTCTCTTTTAACTTACTTTGAACTCCCTTGGGGAAGTCCTTCTATGGCATTGTTCAAAAGGAAGGTGACTAATAAGGTGTAGAGAGATTGGTGCATATTTGAGTTAAAAGGAGAAAAAGTCAAGTGGAATATATGTTAAGGCAGGAAGAACTAGTTAGCTAGAGAAGTCTATAATGGAGAAATAGTGTTGTAGCATAAAGTAAAGGTATAAATTCTTATATTAATAGAATGCTTTTTTTTATTAATCTTCAACTAAAAAGGATGAGTGGCATAGAGGGATGGTGATAAAAAAAGATGCATTCGAAGAGTGGGAAGGTAGATTTATTTAAAATAAAATGTTATGTAGGTTAAAAGGATATTTAAAATATATTTTCCATACTGGAATTGGTTACGAAAATGTGGTGAAAATGTGCCAATGATTTATCACAGTGTAAAAGCACTAAAAGGAAATTCACAGAATTTTAAAATTTCATAAGAGGTATTTTCAAGAGTATTAGATAAAGGGATATATTTATTTGATTTTTATTATAACTTCAAAGTTCAACAAAATTCAAACTTGATCGCTATGGATAGAGCATGGAGGTATGAAAATTAAAAAAGTAAATATAACATAATATTGTTGTTGAGTTATCATTGAAAATGAACAATGATGGAGAAAGTTAATCAGTAAATGTGAATGCATTTCCTATATATTTTATATGAATTCCATAATCAACATCTTTGTCTAGAAGTAAGCAAATCCAAAAAGTTGAAAATGAATAGAGAAAGAGGATATTTTATATTACTTCCAAAATCAACATCTTTATATGGAAGTAGGCAAATCCAAAAAGTTTAAAATCAATAGAGAACGAGGCTGAGATAGAAAGGTGAAAGTGAATATAGAAAGAAGTCTAACCACAAAGGTGAAAGTAAATAAAGAAAGAAAAATATGAACATGAAAGTTAATAGGAGAAAAACTCGTGAGTATCACGTGAATGGAAACTATATAAAAATTATGATTAAAGAAAATATTTCTTATTTCTTTTATTATATTTAATAAAAGGAAAATGGTTAAAGAAAGGTGAAATGAGAATGTAAAATTAAAAGTGGCTAGTTCTAAAATTAATTAACATGGAGTTAAAAGTGGTGGAAATATTTGAGGATAAGTTTGTTTTGATTTGAAATAAGTTTTAAAAGTTGAAAATGAATAGAGAAAGAGGAAGAACTGGAAAGGCGAAAGTTTACAAATAAAGAAGCAGAGCCAAAAAGATGAAACTAAATAGAGAAAGAAATAGATAAACATGAAAGCTAATAGGAGAAAAATTTGGTGAGTATCAAGTGAATGGAAACTGAATAAAAACCATGATCAAATAAAATATTTCTCATTTTTTTATTATATTTAAGTAAAGAAATAGGTTAAAGAAAGGTGAAATGAGAAAGTAAAAGTAAAAGTGGCTATTTAAAAAAATAATTAACTTGGAGTTAAAAGTGGTGAAAATATCTCATGACAAGTTTGTTTTGATTTGAAACAAGTTTTAAAACTTGAAGAGAAAAATAAAAAGGGAAACAATGATATTTCAATCTAGTTCTCTATTGAATTAATTTTTAAGCCTACCATCAAATTAGTAAGCAAATTTTTATTTTTAGAAAAAAGGAGAAAGGGATTTATATTTCATTTTAGCGGAGTACTTCACATATTTGAAAATTTAAAAAGGATTTGTTTGAAGAGTATTTTGGTTGCTTGGTATATGAAAGAACTGACTATTTAAGTTTATGTGTATGCCAACTGAAGTTTAAATTATAAATATTTTTATTATAAAATCAAGGTAATAAAAGGTATTGTGGTTGGAAAAGGTCATTTGGTATGTTAAAGATCACAAGGTGACAAGTTCAAATCTTTGTGAAGATAATGATAGATATTTTTTTGGAAGTTATCATAAGAAGAGGACATTTTGTATGCAACAATTTCACTTTTATTTGAGCATGTCATTACTGTTTATCTAATAATTTTTTGTTGAAATTACTTCGTAAAACATATGCATTTTTGGTTGAACCCAACATCCATGCATGAAATTAAAAATAGATGTAAAATCTTAAACAATCTCATTAATTCTACCACTAATGAAAGTGTAAATGTCATCAAGGTAAGTCTGGTAGATAATAGAGTCTATTTACATGATCACTGAAGACAACTAAAATTCTCCATATTAAGGCTGAAGTACAATGAGATGATCATAACTGCAAACAAAAGTCAAAGAGTAATGAAGTCAAATCAGGAGAAAGTTTGGATGTAGCTGTTAGGGAAAATTGTAGACTTATAGTTTGAAAGACATACATTATCAACCAAATGTAGGTAACCTTGGGAGATGTTGCACAAAAATATGTAGGCTAATATTTTTAGTCTTTTCCTAAATGAAATCACATACACACAAAACTTCAATATCAACTTTTCCATCAAAACTTAGCAAAGAAGGCTACGAAGCGGATTTAATCATCCCTCGAAAACTTTGAAAATTGATAATGTTAATTAGCAAAAGATAGTATATCAATCTAGCATCAATTGAATCAATTCAACAATTTGCAATGTGAGATGAAACCCTACTCAAATACCCCAAACATATACATCACATAATTTACACCTCTTAATAATCACACATGTGTTGCTACAAATTATAAAAGAGGATTGAAAAGTTGGGTAATAACTCTATCAACTCATGAAAATAATTAAAAGAACACAATCTGAAACTATGGGAGTTGTGAGTAAAGGAGGCCCTCCCTTACTCAAAACTCCCTCAACTACTAAAGGATTTTACACAACAAGATGAACAGAACATGAACTTTACATTAATATGAACAAGTATTATAGTAGTATCAAAATCTGGTATAACATCCTCCTCTTTACAAATGAAACACAAAAGTATTTATACAAATACAGAGGCATAAACTTGCCTGAATTAGGAAATTTGGAATACTACAACTCTCTGATAATAATAACATGAAAGACAATAAAAATAAGGATGATGATTTTTATCCATGACTGAAATCATTGATCAAACTAACCTCAATGGGTTTCTGAGGCTATTTCCCACTATGACCTTCCATGAGAGGTCTAAAGATCTAGATGGTTTCAGTGAATGTTTTGAGGCAGCCAATAGGACAACATCCATATGGATAGATTTACTGAAAAACCCCATCTTTTCATTTTCTTTGAGGCTGACCGAAACATACTCAACCATTGAGATCACTGCAGGAAATCAGAGTGATTACAAGAAATCAATGCATATACAGGAAATCGATCTTTCTGCATGACATTAGGGAACTTCTTTGGAAGATGGTTGATATGCATAAGATTTGGTCATCACTCTTGAAGTTGTAGTTAATTTGATTAGGCATCATTTAACTTCATAAATACCTAGGAATAAAGTGAAATCATACATTTTAAACTAATTTTCATACCTTAAAGCCCACAACACCCTTTTGGTTAAAACACATAGGATATGGGAAAAGGGAGAGTCATGAAGCATTAAAAAGAGTTGAAAATAAGGGGAAGTGAAGTCTTAGGACATTATAAAATATGGACAAAATCAGGAGTCAACTAGACGTAGGTTTTTCTCCATTACAGTTTTGTTTTCCCTCCGAAGAACCCCTTATGACATTATGACCTCAATGATAGCTTCCTCCTTCTCCTTCAAGGACAACTTCTTTTTAGAATTTGCTCATCCCCATGCTTCCGTTGAGAGGACTTAGGTAGACTTGGTTATTCCTACACTCTACAACCTTTGACTATTTTCTCCCCACTTTCCTCTAGATTTTGGAAATATGTCTCCTCCAACTCTTCCTTTTCAATGAACACAACTGACTTGACCTTTACTTGCTTCCCCTTAGATAAGTCTCGGGGCTCCTTATACTTCTTTTTAATTTCAATTTGTTGCACTTCTTCCTTCAGAGTTTTGTTTATCTCTAGTTCTATTACTTGGCCTCTTGTAAAACTCCTAGTACGAGTAAGGGTACCTTTTGAGAGATTAGTATTCTTCCCGCTTGTTTCCCCAATCACCATCACCTCCTCTGTTGGCTGACCTTGGGTTCAAGGTTTCTTTCTTGGCTTCTCCACTAGTTCTGCCTCTTTGGTTTCCAGTAAACTTGGCTCTTTCTCATCATGCACCAAGTAATTCTCTACTAAAAACTCTTCCCATGTTTTATTTTGTTTCTTCAAAACCTTTGTCATGATAGTTTTGAAAAGATTGTGATTATATAGGTTCTCCTCTATATGTGATACCCTCTCCTTGCCAGAAGCAACAATCTTCAACAAAGACATTCTAAGGTCATATGGTAAATTCAAGGGCTTGTCTCAGAAATGGTCAAGGAGAAGAATGTCAAACAGGAAATGTAACCCAAAACAAACTTCACAGGTGATGTACTTTTGCAAGAGCAATAAGAGTCATGAGTACATACTTCTAAGGTAATCCTCTGGAAACCCCTTACTCAAGTTGGGGTCTTCATGTTGTTTTCTGAGAAATGTTGTGCACATATCCTTGTTGAATCATTATTTTTTAAACCAACACTCTCCTTCCTATGGAATTCCACAAGATTAATCAACTAGCTCCTCCATCAATCTGAACTTAATGTTACCCACTTGTGTCTTGTCCCCATTTACATTTATATCAAAAGACTTCATCACTTCTGAATTATTCCCGCTAAACTTTAAGAATAGAGACAACAATCTTGCCTCTCGAAACTCTTCTTACGCTGTTGGTAAGCATCAAGTAATATCGAATCCTGAGGTTTGAATCTAATGGGGGACCACATTTTCAATAGTGGCTAGGAATGGGAGAGAGCAGAGTTCAATCATTTCACTAATATGCCTTTAATACCAAGCAAAATAATTCAAACCCAATAAGAACAAGTATATTTTATTTTAGGAAAGGTGTAGGGTAATAAGGTAACATCAAACAACATGGCATGTGATCATGATTTCCATTGTGATCGGTTATGTGGGATAAATGTTGGAAAGATAATCGAAATAATAATTGGGAATGGGAACTCATGTTATGACACAATGGCTCATAACCGCCATATTCCACGAGGGTGGTCATGACTTGTATTCATGAAAATTGAAAAAAAATTACCATTACCTTTTTACCTTAAGTAATTTGACACTAAATGTACCTACTCGAGCTTACCTTACAACGATCAAGTACCTTCGATGAGGTCTGTACTCACTTTGGAATCATAAACCATCTCAAACCCATATCATGTGTAAGATCTTGTGATTACATAGCCTCAAATACTAATGAAAAATGATCAGAACTTGTTGGATTCTTTAAGAAAATGTTATGCTAGAAATTTATTCTTCAGGAAACAAGTGCTTTTCTATAGGAAATGCAAATGCTAAACTTCTTTGCAAGAAATCCTTCTACATGAAACCATGTTCTCCAATTTTCTTGTATAGTTTACTGCACATGAATATAGATGTTGATTTCAAATGTGAAGTAAACTATTTGGATTACCAACCATTAATGTCAGTTGTTAACAAATGTGAGGTCCATCGCCATTAATGAAAGCAAGCGCCAAGGTACCTCTGATGCATCCTATCAGGTGTGAATGTATGAGTTGTTGTTGACCCCCCTGTAGGATCCAACATCCAAGGAGCCATGGTGAATCTTGATTATTGTTGACGAGATATCCTATGATTGAGGTATTAAAAGTTCAAGCCATCAAACCTCTCTAATCTCTAACCCGGATAATTTGTTGATGTCAATTGGGCAAGATTTTTGGAAGGAGGGACTTGAGATATCCCACATCAGTACAACAAAAGCAAACCAAAACTTAACTAAAAGATATAATATATTTGAGGATCCAAAGGATCTACTATCCTGTGATTTTAACGAACTGAGGGAATTTCATGCTTTTGAGATTTCAATTTTAGAGAGTGTGAAATAATGGATAAGAAGTGACCAAGGGGGGCTCTTTGTCCATAATTAGTCTATTGGAGCTGGAAAAATGAATAAACCTATACCGAATAGACATTCCTTTCATGGTTTACTGAGCATAAGAAGCAACAAAGTAAGCTTAGTTTGTTATGGAAGAAATTCAAGAAGAGGTAGTGAAAGGAATGACTCCATTCTCTACCATTTTCATCTCTTTCTTATTAAATATCTCTTCCAGAAAATCCTCCTTAGATTGGGGCTTTTGATATAGTTTGAGTCTGTTCCCATTCACCAAGAAGGTAACATTTTTATCATCAATAGTTTTAACCTGAACAAATCCATTACAAAAAACTTTCTCAATTTCATAGCGGCCAAGACAATGTGTGTTAAATTTCCCTTTAAAATACTTAAATTTTGAATCAAATAGCAATGCCCAGTGTCCATATTTTACCATATTTTTCTTAGTGTATATGTCATGCCATATAGCCCGTTGTGGTTGGATTAGATCAACATTCTAAAAATAATATTGCATAATATTATCTAACTCATTAAGGTGTAGGATTCTCTCTTATTGTGCTTCATCAAGGTTTATTCCCAACTATTTCCATCTTAAAAGTTTTTTTCTGAAATTCAATTAGTAGTAAAACATGTTTTCGTACACCAATTCATATGAGGAGAATCCAATGGTGTTTCTCCATGTGATCATGTAGGGCCATAATGCCTCAGAAAGTTGACCAGACCAATCCTTCTTATGTAATTGCATTGTCTTAGTCAAGATTGTCTCCAACACCTTATTTGTTGATTCCACCTGGCCATTGGCCTAGGGATGGAAAGGGG
The DNA here is from genome assembly GCA_000404065.3 of Pinus taeda. Taxonomy (NCBI): domain Eukaryota; kingdom Viridiplantae; phylum Streptophyta; class Pinopsida; order Pinales; family Pinaceae; genus Pinus; species Pinus taeda. Next base: position 108,044 of record APFE031225635.1, on the reverse strand, counting down.
TGGAATTCCAATGAGCAATCTGATATTTTTGTACAATTCCCTACACAAGATTTGACACAAACTCAGTTCCTTGATCAATAACAACTTCCTATGGTACCCCAACTCTTACCAAAATATCACAAAAAGGAAATTATACCACTACCTTCTCCGTTGGTCTAGGTAGTTTCCTTACTTCCACCCACTTTGTAAGATAATCAATACAAACTAAAATATACTTCTTACATTTGGACATAGGACTAATGGGACCTAAAAAATCAAGAGCCCACCTCTCAAATGGTTCTATGAGAACTTGTGGCTCTGAAGGCATTTCATCCACTTGAATAGGTCACCCCATCCTCTAGTAGTTGTCACATTTACGAACGTACTCATTTGCATCTTTGAAAAAGTTTGACTAGCAGTAACTTGATTGAAGGCTCTTATAGCTTGTTTGATTATCTACAAAATGTCCTCCATAGGCTTCCTCATGAAAATCTCTTAAGATATCATATATCTCATCCTCTCTAACACACCCACTAATAATCAAGTGAGGTCTAATCCAAAATAGGTCTCCTTTCATCCAAGAGTAATCAACACTTTTTCTAATAATTCTCTTTTTCTCACTAGATGAGAAGAAGGGTGGTAGGTTTCCTATAACAAGATAATTGGCCATATCTATGAACTAGGGTGTTTTGATAAAAATAACAAACAAATTCTCATTAGGAAATTTACCATTAACAAGAATATCCTGACCTGCGTGGTTAAGCCTAGATGGGAAATCAGCTACCCAATTTTCTTTTCCTCGCCTTTCCAATATCATGATATCGAATTCCTACAATAGCAAAAGCCACATAGTAATCCTTCCATTAATAACTGGTTTTTTCATGAGATATCGAATAGTAAAATGATTAGTATGTACAAAACTTCATAATTAGTGATGTAATGTCTAAACTTATTAATAGCATAAATTATATCAAGGGACTCGTTTTTAGTTACGATGTAATTTAGTTTTGCAGGAGTTAAATTTTTATTAACAAAATAGATAGCATGGGTTACAAGATTTTCCTTTTGGCCCAATACCACTCCTATAGCTGAATCAAAGGAATTAGAGGAAATATGAAAGGGAAATTTCCAATATGGACCTCTCAAGATAGGTGCTGAAGAAATTTTTTCCTTGAGTGTATCAAATGTAGCTTCACACTCATCAATCCAATGAAGTTCAGATTCTTTGATCAATAATTTTAAAAATGGCAATGTTATCTTTGTAGAATTCTTAACAAACCTTATGTAGTGGCGTGCAAGTCCATGGAAACTTTGAACTCACTTTTGAACAGTTGATCGGGGAGGCTTTTCAATTACTTCGATCTTAGCCAAATCAATTTTAATTCCTGCAATAGAAACACGATGTCACAAAAAAATACTCTCAGTCATAATCATAAAACATTTTTTTACTACTCAATCAAAGATTGGTTTCTCTACATCTCTACAAAACACTCCTAAGATTGTGTAGAGCTTCTTCAAAATTATCACCCATTATCTCCATGTAAACATCTACACAATCATGTAAAAGATCAGAGAAAATACTAAGTATCGCCCTTTGAAATGTGGCTGGCATGTTACATAAACGAAATGGTAGGACCTTATATGCATAGCTTCCCCAGGGATATGTGAACATCATTTTCTCGGAAGGTAATATTTTAATGTAGATATGTTTATATCGATATAATCGACACACACTAGCCATTTACCATTGTTTTTATGGATGATTACCAGTGGGGATACCCACTAGCCATCTAAAATAGGATAAATGAACCCTACATTTAACAATTTCTACAATTCACTTTTTACAATTTCTATCAAGTAAGTGTTCATTCTCCTTTGCAAGTGTCTCACAATCTTGTCATTTCCCTCTATGTAGATATGGTGAATGCATGTATCTAAGTGAATACACCTCATGTCTCTGTATTCCCAAGAAAATGTATGTGAAAAGTCTTTCAATGTCTGAATTAATTGTTCCTTCTAATTAGGAGTCAAGGCAGAATTGATGTTTAGGGTTTTTGGAGAGTAAATTTCAATTACCTTACCTCCACATTAAATCATTTAATATGCAGTAAATGAAGATAGGAGGGATGAATCTAATTCAGTTGATTTATTATATTAATAAGAGTTCTGTATGTCAGCAATGATATCTAGATTAGGACTACACTGTCCCTCTAAATGTTGTGAAAAATCATGATTAGAAATATGATAGTTTATCAGATTTTCCTCTAAATTTTCCTTGAGGCTCATCGCTTGGGCTATTGTCAATACAGGGAGAATAGCTTCTCAATTACGTTCTTAATCATCCCAATAGGTATTTTCTGATTTTCGCGGGGGTTTCGAAGGGGGGTATAGGTTTATGTGTTTAGTTTCAGCCCCATGAGTGATGGTCATGTTTCTCCCCAAGATCAAAGGATTCCCTGTCAAGTTTGTCTTAGGTTGAAGAACATATAAATTTTATGGGTACTCCTAGATATCCAAAGAAATGATAATGTCTTCTAATCAAGTCTCTTGCTTTACCTTACACCTGTCTACTAATTATAACAAGGTAGTAGTAGGAAGTAAGTCAAAGGATGCTATGTGAGATAATTTCTCCATTTTCATAACATCGTTGGCTGCACCTAAATCAATTAGAGTTTTTCCTATTGGATACCCATTGATAAAGTTGGTAACCATAGGGATTATAAGGTTTACATATTTCTCAGTAACAAATCTGTCGGACATAGGACTTGCAAGTTTTCCAACTAATTGAATTGTTGAAGGTTCCTTCTCTTATATCCTTGGCTTCTTGGTACATAGCTCCCTCATTGTTTTGACAAAAATAAGGATATTCTTAATTTATTTCAGTAACAAGATCTTAATGCATAAATTTCTCAGTTGAAAGACAAGATCAAACTTGGGTTGTTTTATCTTCATCTCTAGCCTCTATTGAAAAGGATGTTGGTGTTAGGTCCCTATAATACTAGTGATGCTCCCATTAATAGTGTAGTTGTATCCCTTATTAATATTGTTGTGCCCCTATTGTCCCCATATTGTTATTATTATGCCCCATAGAATCTCTCTATTGTTATTTGCGTGCCTTTATATTATCATTGTTAGGTTGGCTTGGTCATATTGTGACCCCTTAGACTCCTATGTATAGAAAGGAGGTTTTGTCATTTGAATTATCAAAGAATTATTCATTTATGTCATGTAAAGGAGGTTGCCCCCTTGGAGAGGCTAAATTCTAAGGCATTCAACTATCTTTTCTATCTTTTTGTGAGTTGGCTTCATAATATTTGGTATCAAAGCTTTGGATTATAGGGTTTCGCTGCTCCAAATAGGTCATCATGGCATTTTTGCTATAACTTTTTTTCTGTAATGTTTCAAAAGATAAAAAAAAAAGAAACATTTCATATGAAATAACACTAAACCTCAAGCCTAAATTTCATAGATTTTTGCGCTATATTTGTGAAGGTATGATACGAGGAAGTTGGTATTTTTGTAGACTCCTAAATTACATTCCAAATAGGTGACTTGGGGAAAATCGTCATAACTTTCGCTCTAAGCATTGGATTGAAATTTTTTAAGAATGTAAAGAAAGAGGACGGACAGTAGTTTCTTTTACATATTTTTCAGAGCCAAAGGTCAAAACAATGACACGTGGAACTTCATACAAGTTCGCTCTTCTGGAAATGTCTCTGATCAAGTAATCTAGGGAGATTGTGGATAACCCTTCCTTCGAGAATCCAATTCGGATGAGGCCAGTGGAATTGGAAAAAGGATGTAGAGGGCTACTAGAAGTCACAATTTTAGAACTGGATGATCCAAAATTACAGAGATACATCAGGTTCAATATCAAGCTCCTACAAAGTGAAAAAAGGTGTGTAGTTTTTTTAAAATTTTTGCATGAGCTTGGTTTGAAAAATTAGTTTGAAGGAATTCAAAGGGCATAGCAAAGCATTACTATCAGTAATTGATGCCCCAGGGAATGAAAATGTGAACACCTAGTAAGCAACCTAAAAGCTCTAGCATTACTCATGAAGGAGAGGAAGAAATGCAACATGATATATCAAAATTATGAGACCAAGTGCAACAAGTGTCACTTGCACAAAAAAGTGTAGAATCTAAGATGGATGGTTTGAAGAAAGGCATGGAAGCTAAGATGAATGGCATGGATGCTAAAATGGATGGCATGGATGATAAGATGGAAGAATTGAAGATAAAATTGAATAAGTTGCT
>APFE031225635.1:89335-102728 GCA_000404065.3 Pinus taeda | reverse complement strand
CTGAGAAGAAATTATTCTACATAGATTGTGAAGAGGAAGAAGAAAATGAGAAAGAAAGGTCAAAAGAAGAGGATATACTCTAGGAACAAAGCATAGATAAAGAAGAGATGAATCTAACCATATCTTTTAATGCATTGGCTGGAATTACCACTCCTCAAGCCATTGAGATAGAAGGACAAATCATGTAGAATAAGGTAATAGTGTTGATTGATTCAGGAAGTACCCACAATTTTATTCATTGTAAGATAGCAAAAGAATTGAATTGATTCCTATATCCAGCACCAGAGTATCAAGTGATGGTTGCAAATGGAGGAATGATAAATTTCTCTGGGAAGTGCCATAATATCAAGCTATCCATGGGAGAATATGTATTGAAAAGCCCAATGTTTTCCATTCCAATGGGAGGTGTTTATGTTGTACTAGGAGTCCAATGGCTACAATCCTTAGGTACAATAGATTTTAACTTTCAAGAACTTTTCATGAAATTTTATGCGGAAAGAAAGGAAGTTGAATTAAGGGGTATTGCAGGGAAACTAGGAACAACGAGGTGTAATTCCACAATTATGTTTCCTAGATGTTTCCACATTGAAATCATCTATTTCTCCAAATTTCCAAAAAGTCTTAGACAATCATTCCAATGTATTTGAGACTCCCAAAGGTCTCCCACCTCTTTGTGATCATGATCATGCTATTTATTTGATTCCAAGAAGTGTTCCTCCAAACATCAGGCCGTACAGATATTCCTATGCCCAAAAGAGTGAAATTGAACGTATGGTTGCAGAAATGCTTGAGACTGGTATAATTCAACTTAGCCAAAGTTATTTCTCTGCTCCAATGGTATTGGTGCACAAGAAGGATGGATCATGGCACATGTGTCCGGATTATAGGGAGTTCAACAAGATCACTATTAAGGATAAGTTTCCCGTTCCTATCATTGATGAATTATTGAATGAATTGCATAGATCAATTTACTTCACCAAGCTAGATCTTCATTCAAGGTATCATCAAATCAAAATGAAGACTCAAGACATTCCAAAAATAGCATTTAGAACTCATGAGGGTCACTATGAGATTTTGGTCATGCCTTTTGGCCTTACCAATGCACCTTCTACATTTGAAGGTTTAATGAATTCCACTTTCAAACCCTTCCTTAGAAAATTTGTTAATGTTTTTTTATGATATACTAATCTACAGCAAGTCTTGGAAGGATCATGTTGAACACATTGATAGGGTGCTACAACTATTGGAGGAGAAACAATTATATGCAAAAAGATCCAAATGTTTCTTTGGAGTATAGGAAGTGGAATATCTAGGTCATATTGTATCTCATGAAGGAGTTAAGGTAGACCCTACCAAAATTAAAGCCATTAAGAAATGAGAAATCCCCACATCCATAAAGAATTTGGGAGGATTTCTCGGGTTGACAGGGTATTACCGAAAGTTTGTTAAGAATTATGGGAAAATAGCAGCACCTCTAACAAAGTTGTTGAAGAAAGATGCATTTTCATGGACTCCAAAAGAAACGAAGACCTTCGAATATCTTAAAGGGGAAATGTGCAAAGCAATGGTCTTAGCTACACCAGACGTCGCATAAACCTTTATTATGGAATTTGATGCTTCAGGAAATGGAATTGGTGTTATTTTAATGCAATATGAAAGACCCATTGCTTTCGAAAGTTGTCCAATCAAGGGAAAGTACTTACACAAAGTTGTTTATGAGAAAGAAATGTTGGCAATAGTACATGCACTTAAGAAATCGCGACCCTACCTAATGGGAAGACACTTCAAGGTAAAAACGGATCAAGATAGCCTTAAATACTTTTTAGAACAAAGGTCATATTCTAAAGAACAACAAAAATGGGTCACAAAGATGTTGGGTTATGCCATTGAAATCATATACAAAAAAGGGAACCAAAATGTTGTGGCAGATGTACTCTCAAGAAAGGATGAGGATGTGGAAGCATTGTTGTGTGCCATTTATATTATCCAACTAGATTCAATAAAAGAAGCAAGGGAGGAATGGTAGAATGATGAAGAAGTGTGGGAAATTATTTGAAAGTTACAACAAGATTATAGTACATTTGATACATCTAGTTGAAAAAATGATTCGTTATGGTAAAAATATCGCTTATACCTCTGTAAGAATTCCCTTAGGAGGGCACTCAGGATTTTTAAAAACTTACCATAGGGTTAAGAAGGAATTTTTTTGGGATGGCCTTAAATATGATATTCAAAAGTTTGTGGCAGAATGTTTGGTATGCCAACAAAATAAAAATGAAACAATTAAGACTCCAGTTCTATTAGAACCTTTATCCATTCCAAGCCAACATTGGGAGGAGGTTAAAATGGATTTTATCAAAGGTTTACCCAAGTCTGAGGGAAAGAGTGTCATCATGGTGGTAGTTGACAGACTTACGATGTATGCGCACTTTTCTGCATTATCACATCCATTTAAAGCTAGTACAGTTTCTATGGAATTTATGGAAATAATTCAAAAGCTACATGGAAACCCAAAGATTATTGTAGGTGACACAAATCCCATTTTTACAGGAAATTTTTGGACAGAATTATTTTCTTGTCTTGGTACTCAATTAGTTCATAGCTCATCTTATCATCTCCAATTTGATGGGCAAATAGAGATAGTAAACAAATGTTTGGAAGGATATCTTCATTGCTTCGTAGCTGATAAACAAACATAATGGGTCAAATGGTTGCCTCTGGCTGAATGATGGTATAACACTTCCTTCCATACCGCAACAAAAATGACCCCCCTTATGCCACTTTATGGATATCAGCCACCATCCATCACATTATATTTCAAAGAAATTTCTAAGGTTCAAGTAGTGGAACATCACATCGAGCGTCAACAACAAGTTCTCCAACCCTTAACGGAGAACCTCTTGTTGGCGCAGAATAGAATGAAACAATAGGCAGGTCAGCATCGCAATGAAAGAAGTTTTGATGTAGGTGATTGGGTGTTCCTACAGATACAACCATATAAACAAATTTCCCTCAAGAAAGCTAAGAAGGATAACAAATTGTCACCAAATTATTATGGTACGTACAAGGTGTTGCAAAAGATTTGTACTATGGCATACAAATTTGAGCTTCTTATAGCTTCTTGACTACACCTAGTTTTCCATGTTTCATGTTTAAAGAAGGTTATAGGTGACAAGCTCCCAGTTCAAACAATATTGCCATAAATTGATGAGGAAGAAAAAATTATATTGGAACCGAAAGAAGTCACAGAAACAAGAACTCGAAAACTATGAAATCGATCAATTTCAAAGTATCTCATCGAGTGGAAGAACTTATCCACTGAAGATTCCACATGGGAGGATGAGAATTTTATACAAAAGCATCCTGGACTATTCAAGTGTTGAGGACAACAATTTTTTGAAGGAGAGAGCCATGCTAGGTCCCTATAATACTAATGATGCCCCCATTAATATTGTAGTTGTATCACTTATTAATATTTTTGTTCCCCTATCGTCTCCATCTTGTTATTACTGGGCCCCATAGAATCTCTCTATGGTTATTTTTGTTCCCTTATATTATTATTGTTAGGTTGTCTTGGTTATATTGTGACCCCTTAGACTCCTATATATAGAAAGGAGGTTTTTTCATTCAAATCATAGAAGAATTATTCATTTGTGTAATGTAAAGTAGGTTGCCCCCTCAAAGAGGCTGAATTCTGAGGAATTCAACTATATTTTCTATCTTTTTTTGAGTTGGCTTTATAAAAACTGGACAATATGAGATGAGGAAGGTTCTTGTGAATTTGGAATGGTTTATTCTATTGATTCTGATGTAATTTCTACTTTGAAAGTGTTCAGGGTGTCTTCCTCTATAATGTCTTCAATTTTTCTAGGTTGAGTCACCACGTTTCCTAATCTAAGTTTGATTTCCTGCAGTGACATGGGAAATTCCTACGACTGAGCAACATAAATTTCCTGTAGAGGCTATGGTGCAATACAACAGATAGGAAAAGTTGGATAGGTGGCCACTCCAATATTATTACTAGATTGGATGGCTTTATTGTTGGGATTTGATAATGGTTAGGTAGGAAGTTGTGTGGGTCATGGTTGGTTCAGTCGGGCATGCAACTAAATTCGTTGTTGTTGTGGTTGATCCATTTGTTGTGCCATGGGTTATGGTGAATAAAATTTTTGAGGGGGGGTACTTTATTGTAGCAATGTAAGGAGAATTCCCCTATCAAGGTTCTTGGGGAGGCCAGGCCTTCCAGGGCATTGGAATGTTCCACATCTAATTCTAGGCATAAGGAAATTGACAATGTTGTTGTGACATACCTGTAGGATGTGGCTGACATGGTTTTTGAGGTGCCATTGCATAGAATATGACAAGGAGGAAAAAATAAGACAATTTCCTCCTAATAAGAAGCGATTCTTGATGGGCAACAACATACTATTCTCTATCAAAAGGATTGTTCTCCGTTGTGGGGGTATTTCTCTGCTTAGGATTATTTGTCCATTGTTGTTTAGAACTATTAGTCCCGAGTTTAGATTCCCCCTTGTTATTTACAAAGATGTTTTTCCCTTCTAGTTTATTAGTGAACGAAGTGGTGCCCACAACACCACTAAAAATACTTAAAATTTTGTATTGTCTCCTATTTAAAAGATTCAAAAACTTCTACTTACCAAACAACCAATATGTTATGAAACCAACTCACAAAAAGATAGAAAAGATAGATGAACGCCTCAGAAATAAGCCTCTTCAAGGGGTAAACCTCCTTTACATTACACAAATGAATAATTCTTAGATGATACAAATTCCAAGACACCCTTCCTATATATAGGAGTCTAAGGGTTCATAATATAATCAGAGCCAACATAACAACAATAATGTAAGGGCACAATAATAACAATAGTGGACTTCTATGGGGCACAATAATAACAATATGGGGACTAAATGGGCACAACAATATAATAAGAGGATTGTACTAATAATATAAGGACCTGACATGGCCCTCTCCTTCAAAAGGTGTTGTCCTCAACGCCTAAGTAGTTCTTGACGCTTGTGGACAAAATTCTTGTCCTCCCATGTGGAATCTTCAGTGGGTAGGTTCTTCCAATTGATGAGATGCTCTGAAATTGATTGATTTCATAGCTATTGGGTTCTTTTTTCCTGGACTACCCCTGTTTCCAATCTTATTTTTCCTTCCTCGTCAACTTATAACAATATTGTTTGAATGGGGATATTCTGTAGCTTTTGAAGGAGTGGCCACAGTTCTTCATCCTTCTTCCATTCATCCCTTCCTTCATTTATCCGATATAGTCAGATAATAGAAATATAACAGAACAATGCTTCCACATCCTCATACTTTCTTGAGAGTAATATGAAAGAACTTTTTTCTTCCCTTTTTTGTAGATGATTTCAAAGTCATAACCCAACATATTTGTAACCCATTTTTCTGTTCTTCTAAATATAATATTTGTTCTAAAAGGTATTTAATACTATCATGATCCATTTTTTCCTTGAAGTGTCTTCCCACTAGGTAAGGTCACCATTTCTTAAGTGCATGTAGTATTTTATACATTTCCTTCTCATAAATAGCTTGCTTGAGATGTAGCTGTAAAAATATGTCTACATCAAAACTTCTTTCACTACGATGTTGATATGCCTATTGTTTCATTCAATTGTACACACAAGTGGCATTATCCTTTAAAGGTTGGAGAACTTATTGTTGATGCTTGATGTGATCCTTCATTGCTTGAATATTTTTCTTCTTCATATGTCCTTCTACCTTGAGAGTTCGAGGAGTGGTCATTTTCGCCAATGCATTAGAAGATATGGTCAGATTCATTTTATGATTCTTGATGTAATCTTTCACTCGAACATTTTTCTTCTTGATATTTCCTTCTATCTTGATAGTTTGAGGAGTGGTAATTTCGGCCAATGAATTACAAGATATGCTCGGATTCATTTCTTCTTTCTTGATGTGATCTTTCACTTCTTGAGACTTTTTCTTCTTGATATGTCCTTCTTATATCTTGAGAGTTTTAGGAGTGGTAATTCCTTACATTGCAGTACAAGATATGGCCAGATTCATTTGTTCTTTCTCTAGTGTTGGTTCTCGGTGTGTATCATATTCTTTTGATGTTTCTTCATCCTTTCCCTCATTAGAAGGCCTTTCTCATATCATATTTGTTCCACCATCCTTTAAACCTTCCATGTCTTTCTTAAAATCTTCCATGCCTTTCTTCCAATATGCTTTCATACCATCGATATCCGCTTTCATGGCATAGATATAACTATTTATGTTTTTCTTCTCTAGAATATCATTTACCCTTATATTCAATTTTTTAAAGTCCTTAATGTGCTCTGCCATTGAGCCCATTTGTTTGACATTTATCGATTGGCTAAGGAAGGCATTTCTCTTTGTATCCTCATAATGTGCTATCATTTCCTCCGTGAAAATTGACCATGTAACAAGTGGTTTATGAGAACGAAGCCCTTGATACCATAGAAATTGATACAATTCCAAATATAAATATGTAATACATACATTTTGTAATAGTGGTACACCATGTAGATCAAAATATTTCTCCATCTTTAGTATCCATTTTACCGGATCCTTGCCATCAAACTTCTTCATCTCGCTTTTTCTTGATTTTAGGAGCTCGATCTTGAAACGACTATAACTTTGTACTTTCAGATATTTATGTTATGAAATCATGAATTGTAGTATCCCTCTATGTCCTCTTTCCAATGCCACCTGTCTGATTTAAATTATATTCTCCACGAAAGAGCTATGCATAATCTCCCAATATGACCTGATTATATACCTTTTCAAAAGAGCAAACTTGTATAAGTTCCACGTCTCACAGTTTTGACCTTCAAACCTAAAAAATATACAAAGAAAACTACAATCCATCCTCTTTATGAAACTTTTTATTAAATTTCAATCTAATGCTCAAAGAGAAAGTTATGATGATTTTCCCAAGGTCACCTGTTTAAAATGTAATTCGAGAGTCTGCCAAAACCATAACTTCCTCAGATCACATATTTGAAACTCTAGCAAGACAAGATTTGAAATTTAGACTAGAAGTTTAGATCACTTTCTTCTAAAATGGGTTTCTCTTCCATGTTCTGAAACTTCATAGCGAAAACATTATAGTGAAAATTGCACAATGACCAATTTTAGATGAAATTTTGGATCTTGCCAAAACCATAACTTCTTCAAATCATATCTATGGAAATATAGCAACACAAGATCTGAAATTCATACCCGACTTTCAATGCGACTTCATTTAAAATGGGTTTTTTTTTAGCTTCTGAAATATCCCAAAAAAAATGTTATAGTGCAAATTCCACAATGACCTGTTTGGAGCAGCAAAACCCTAGAATCCAAAGCTTTGATACCAAATGTTGTGAAACAAACTCACAGAAAGATAGAAAAGATATATGAATGACTTATAAATAAGCCTCTTCAAAGGGGAACCTCTTTTACATTACACAAATGAACAATTCTTAGATGATACAAACAGCAAGACCTCCTTTCTATATATAGGAGTCTAATGGGTCATAATATAATCAGAGACGACATAACAATAATAATGTAAGGGAACAATAATAACAATAGTGGGATTCTAGGGGGCACAATAATAACAATATGGGGACTAAATGGGCACAATAATATAATAAGGGGATTGTACTAATAACAATAAAAGGTTACACTAGTAGTATAGGGACCTAACACAAGACATGGATTTGCTGAATTTTGATCTCTACACGTGCATAGGCCTTACCCATTATGTCTTACTACTTCGAATCCCCTAGTCATGAAAAAACATAAAAAGAATCATGCTAAAACACTTCTAGTATCATCCCTTAGCACCTCCCTGGTAACTGCGCCAAAATGTTGGGGAAAATTATAAACTTATAATTTGGCAGACATAAATTATCAACCAACAGTAGGTAACTTTGTGAGATGTTTTGAAAAATATATGTGGCCTAATATTTTAACTCTTTCCCTAAACTAAAACACCTACAAAAACAACTTCAATATCCATTTTTCCATCAACACTTAGCAGCAAAGGCTATGCAGTGGATTTAATTATCCCCTTAAATCTCTCAAAAATGTTGATGCTGAACAAAAACAGATAATTGGTAAATCCAACAACAATTGATTCAATTCAACAATTTTCAATGTAATATGAAAGCCTACTCAAATAATCAAAACATATACATCTCATAAGTTTCACCATTTAATCATCACACGTGCTGCTACAAATTAGAAAAGATGAATCAAAACTTGTGTAATAACTTTATGAACTCATAAAAATAATTCAAAGAATACAATCTACAACTATTGGAGTTGTGAGTAAAGGGGGGCCTGCCTTACTCACAACTCCTTCAACTGCTAAAGGATTTTACACAACAAGATCAGAAGAACATGAACTGTGTATTAATCTAAGCAATTATTACATTAGTATCAAAGTCTAGTATCTTAGCCTCCCCTTTACAAATGAAACATAAAAGTGTTTATACAAATACAGAGGCATAAACATTCCCTAATTAGGAAAACCAGAATATTGTAATTGTCTGCTAATAATAACTTGAAAAACAATAAAAATAAGCATGATGATTTGGATCCATAACTCCAATCATGGATCAAACTGATCTAGTTGGGTTGCTAAGGTCGTTTCCCACTACGGTCGTCCATGAGAGATTTGAAGATCTTGGTGGTATTAGTGGTAGTTTTGAGGCTACCAATAGGACACATCCATGTGGATGGAATTATTGACAAAACACATGTTTTCTTTTTCTCTGAGGCTGATGAGAGCATACTCAGCCATCGAGATCACTATAGGAAATTGAAATGGTTACAAGAAATCAGTGTATCTACAAAAAATCAGTGACTCTACAGGAAATTGCAGCCTTTCTGCAGGAAATCACGAAACTTCTTCGGAAGATAGTTGACATGCATAAGATTCAGTCAACAATCTTGAAGTTGTAGACAATTCAATTATTCAACATCTAACACCATAAATACTCAAGAATAAAGTCAAATGATACTTTTTAGACTAGTCTTCATACCTTAAAGCCCACAACACCCTTTTCAACAAAACACATAGGATATGGTGAAAAAGAGAGTCATGAAGGGTCAAAAAGAGTTCAAAATGGGGGGAGAAAGGCCTTAGAACATTATAAAAAATGGAGAAAATCAAGACTCAATAGAAGCTAAAATTCATGTTCATGAAGGTGTATGAAAGAGTCATTTAGATATAGATGTGAAACCTATCATTCCTAAAGAAATTATATGATCATGGCAATAAATGACAAATAAAAAACAAAGAATTTTTTTGGAGTGTAAAGAATATTTCGAGGATGTATCTTTTCACATGCCTAATTTTTCTAAACCTATACAATTTCAAAGTGTTGGATTTTTGGATGGTGTTGTTCTAGAACAAGGTGATTGATGTCAACAGTGTAATAAATTTGGACCTGTGAAAATCAATGTTTTTATCTTCACCCTTGTGAGCCTTATGGAAAGTCAAATCATCACTCAAGAAAATGTTGCAAGAAAAAGAGCAGTTTTCAAGAGAGAAACTAAGTTTCAGATGGATCGCTTCTTGGGACTGGTGGAAAACAGGCAAGAATATTTGCAACTCACACTGCAGGAAATGTTCGATAGTGTTGACCATCCTTATATTGATGAATAATACTTCATATTCTCAGCTTGTATCTAACAAGGTGTGAATTGTTGATGGTGTATTATAGGTTTGAAGATTTTTTAAGTGAGCCTGAGTTAGAGATCTCCAAGTGAGCCTGAGCCACAACCTATACTAGTTAGAGCCAAATTTGTAGCAATAGACACTTTCATTTTTTCCCATTGAGTTGTTTGTGAACAAGCACTTCCAAATTCATAATTGTTATAGGAGCTACATTGATTGTTCCGGAGTTTGCTATCACCTTAAAACCATATTTGTTTGTTCTAAGAACTACTATTAAGGTTCAAGAGTTGGTGTTGGTTGAGACCTTCAGTTCTCCCATATTATTTTGTGGACATCCTTAAAAACTATTTCTTGAGAGACATTATGATTTTGGCTGAGATGCATTTTTTCATTTTTAGCTCTCATTCTTGGACTTTTGTACATCGCTTCAGATTAAGGTGGGAATGTTAGAAAACTAATGCTTGGGGTTAAAGATTGGGTTAGTTTCTATTATGGTGACTAGTTATTGGAGTCCAAGAAAGCCTAAAAACCTATTCAACAGTTTCCTGTATGTATTAATATGTAGACATTGTATATCATTCATTGAGATCAATATTTAATATAGTTGATTTTGGTTTCCAATTTATGTGTCTTACAATTTTTTTCATTCAGTATCAGTAGAATGTTTCTAGATGGAGCTATTTTTGTGTAGAGCTTTGATGGAAAGCTTTCATTATATAAAGTAGGGACATAAATTTCTCTCCACCTATGCATTCAACATTGCATAAGCCAATGTTGCTACAATGAATGATTTATAAAATGAAAGTAGCTCTATGCACTTATTTTTCATATGAGCTATTCCTGCTTCGTATTCATTAAATTTTTCATGCTTTAATAATAACTTCGAGCTAGTAATTGTATAAGAATGCAAAGAAGCCTTACATTCCTATGAAATATTAGTGGCCAATGAGCTTAAGATGATTGAGGGAGGTCTCGGTGATCTCGAACCCTATATATTATCCTACTATTTTTGTAATGATATTATGAGGCAAAAGGCTTTAAGGAAGCTTTGTTTGAATAGGAGTAGCACTTGGTTCCATGTGTCTACGATGCTGTTCATTTTCCACATATATTATCTACTATATATATCTTAGTCAATGCACTTTGAAAACATGATTCAATGGGTTTCCCTACTCAAGAATTAGCTACTACTATTTTTGTGTGCAAAGAAAGGGTGTGTAGGGGAATTTATGTCCCTTTCCACACAGGAACTTCTCTCACACAAATTCCTAGCAAAACTAATGACCTTTCTCCATACAGAACTACCTTTAAACTCCAGAATCAAATTTAAAGGCATCAAATAGGACCAGGAAAACCACACGTTTCTCACATAATTATTAATAAATTATTAGTAATAGAACATATGATCATCCTCATACTTAGGACCCCAAACATATAAAAAATATGAGAAATGTTTAGGAATGTCTATCTTTATCATCATAGCACATTGAATAATATCTTTAACAAATGATCCAATCCACCTATAGTACAGGACTTCTCTCACGAGTAAGCACCAACATTTATTATTTTTAATAATTGCAAGGTGGAATCTACAATTTTATTTTTTAAGGAAATCATGATTTTTCATTTATTTAAAATGGTTTTTCAGTGCATAAATATATTTTTTTTAAACAGTGTATGAAATTTATATTATAGGTTCCTACATTTCATATTTGATTCTCACAGAACTAGATTAGAAAATAATCATTGTTATATCATTGAAATCAATCATGGGTTGTAATGTTCCGTAATTTTCGTTGGTCATGTGATCAGAATGACATGGGTATTCAAATTTTGTTTCTACGAGATAGAATTGGAGCTCAACCAAATATTGACAAGTATCCAAAACCCTACCTTTACTGTATCATTATCCTAATAAATTCACCACTTTTTTACTAGGAAAAGGAGTGGCCACCTAAACAAATCAGCGTTGCTACTGATAGAGTGGTTGCTAGCAAAATATTCTACATAGCCTCTTAATATTATGCACTCATTTTTTTCTTCCAAGTTTAGGGTTAAAGAGCATTGAAGAAATCATGCTAGTAACAATAAATGAGTACAACTTGGAAGCTTTATATTCCTAGGTCTTTGGAGACACTCTAAACCATATGAACACACTCTGTGAAAGAAATTTTATTGACTACCAAAATATTTGTAATGCTTATGAATATCGGACATGAAAATAACAATCCCAAATGGGTCTCGTAGCAAACAAAAAGAACGTTCTTCAGGTACATGAAAGAAAGCGACTTTCCTATAGTGGTCACACCCATAGTGCTTCCTATAGGGGTTTCTAGTACATTGCTTTAAAGGAAGGCATCATTATCCACAATTCATTAGAAGTATTATAGTGGATGGGTATGAGCTCTACTTATATACATCAACTTATATCTGTGTCAAAACTATGGTAGCAAAAGTTCTGTTCAATTTCCCTCTTCACTACAAAATTAGATGTTAACCATTGTGTTATAAGAATGGATTTAAATATTCTATTTGATACTATCAACATGTGAATTATATTTGAGGATACACATATTAACTAGTTATTATAGTTGAAGGGATGATACTATATTCTTTGCTCGTGGGGTAACAAAATAAATATATGTAGTTGTACTTGTTAGAATATGAAATCACATTGAGAAAGGTCAAAAACATATTCGTTATCATTTCTCCACACCCATTTTTAGCATGGTAGTAGCTTCTTAAATCCTCAAAAACTCTTCAAGTTGCTGATAGTCCCAACGCAAACATGACACATCCCCTTGAAAAAACTTAACTAACTCAATTGAGAAATCTAGCCCTTGTTAAAGTGCTTTCCTAAATTATTATTAATAAGGTAATGTTTTTTGGGGGTGTGGATATTATGTAATAACATTGAACTACTTTCCCTTCTCCAATAGTAATCTAGATGAAGTAACATAAGCCGTTCTTCCCAATTGAGCATGGGTAGCTCATGCGAAGTGGGGAGGTGGGGAGGAAACTTTCGTCCTCCACCCCCAATATAATGAGAGGAAACTTGCTTCCTCCACATTCTGTACAATGTATATTTTTAAATTTTAATAATTCCTTTGTGAGAAATGGGAGAATGGTTTTTTTCCAACACTAAAATTTAGCTACAAGTTGTAAATGAAGTTATAGGATGTAGGAATCCATCAAATAATTAAATGGATATTTAGAACAATCAAATAAGCCAAACCCTATTCTACGTTGATATTTACAAGTATTTGCTTTACAAATTTTGGTTATAATTCTACAAAATATATTTCATAAGCAATATAAAGTATATTTCCTTGGATAGGGGAGGTGTTGAGGGAACATACCGAAAGCTTCATTTGTATCTATGCACTACCAATAATTTTTCATAACAATTGATTGTTAGTTAATGCTATTGGAAGGTCCGAAGGTGTGGAAGAAGCTTCCATTGTGCAGATTCAAGAGGAAACCTCCAAATCGGTTGTTATTAAAAGCATCCTGAAATAATAAGAAAGCATGGACGCACCACAAAAAGATAAAGACACTATTGCTATGTAACTATCCCCTCATATATAATGATCTTCACTTTTGATTTCGGTAAATAACGCATTGTTCCGCTTAAAGATTTGAGTGTTTAAAACAATGCTTAGGCACTTGGAAATTTTGTTATATCTATATACATC
>APFE031225635.1:43306-88630 GCA_000404065.3 Pinus taeda | reverse complement strand
TTAGTGCCCACCCTCCTATTCCACTTGGACACTAACCATTCTTCTTTTACTTTTTTTAGTTTCCTTAATTGTAGCACATTTTATTATTTTTAACAGTTTTTCATGACTGGAACTTCACATGCCATTTTGAGTCCGTAAACAATGTTTCCTTGGCAAAATACATTAAGGGATTTCTAAGAAATCACATCATCATCTCACGTCCTTGGAGAGATCCTTACAACGAGGTGTCATATGTGTCAAACAGCAATAATATGACCAACTTATGACCCAACAAGTTGGTTTCCAAACTAACCCCAATGGGGCCCATAAAATCTTGGTGTTACATCTCCTCGAGTTAGGGCTCTGGTTTTTTAGTTCTTTCTCTTATTGTTCAATAATAAAAATTCCTGTGAGACTCATTTTAACTCAGTTCAGAGGCACGTAGATGCGACATATCTTCTCAGAGATAAGCTACCATCACCTAAGCTAGTGTTATTTCCATTTTGTTTCTAATCATATTTAAACATTCAATATGAATGAAATGAAGTGTTATTTCTATTGTATCTTTGTATCTATGGTTATATCTATAATTTCTTGCATTCTTGTTTAAATTTGGATCAATGGTAGCAAATTTGTCTACTATTTCTCTATTTTTCATTGTATGTCCCCAACAAGGTTGAGATATAAGGAGTTAGGGCTTGATTTGGTTGAACCTTTGCAATATGAGCCTCTCAAACCTTGAGACTTACCCATAGGGGGGGAAAAAAAGATGAGGGAGCAGGAGATCCTATCAAAATATTTCTTGAGTAGGCCCTTGAGAAGGCAATGAACACGATGATTGATAATTTTACCTAGATCCTTCAACGGTTTCCCACCTGTGGTGCATCCACATCCAACAGCCACTCCGGAGGTTCTAGACCTTTTAACGTACAAGTAAACTTTTAGATTCCAATATTTGAGGGGCAAATAGATGTAGAGGTTGTAGATAAATGGTTAAATATGCTAGAAGGATATTTTTTGTTCATGGTTTTTCTTGTCAGGAAAGGATTACTTCTCCTCTTCTCAAAGTCGCCCCCCACATCAAGGACTAGTGGGAAACCTAATGTGAGAAAAAGGATGAAAGTACGACCTCACTTTTTTTAGCCTCTCCCACTTGGAATTTGTTCCAGGATGCCATCAACAAGTAGTACTACCTAGTCTGGAGCTATGATGACAAATAAATAAAGTGGACCATGCTGTGATAGCGAAGGGACCAAGTTGTGCCAAATTTTAGCAATATTTTTCATACTCTTCGCATGAAGTTGGGTATCAAGGATTCTAAGAAAAATTTGGTGCTCAAGTACCACAGTTTCCTACATAGATATAGCAAAGACGAGATGGAATTCTTGGACATCTCTTCACTCAGCACGACCTACCGATACACTTTCAATATTGAGAAAAAAATTTAAACAGAAGAAGCGAGACTTTGGATCTAAGAATTCGAGGCAAGTGAAAGGTGCCCCCAAACCAGAAAAAAAGGGACAAAGCTAAGGCTGGATGGCCCAAGACAACCCGCCGAAGTCAAAAGCAAAGGAAAACACTGTGAAGTTGAAGAAGGACATGGGAAAGTGATTTGAGTTCCATAACAACTCCATTAACAACAAAAGTGAGTGTCAGGCCAAGAAGTCACTGGTGGCCGAGGTGAAGGGTTGGGAATCATATGGATGTTTCAACTCTTAGTCACTACAATTTATTATTGACACCAAAAGCCAAAAGAACCTCATTGTAGCAGAGGTCATGAAGTGGATGGGCTTATCGAACACAACACACCCATAAGTGTACACCAACATGTGGCTTCAACAAGGACATATATTTGCATGAGCCAACAATGCCACCTTCCATACAACATCAATCCCTTCACAGACAAGGTATTATGTGACATTTCTCCCCTTGATGTTTGTGATGTATTATTAGACCAACCATAATTATGGAAGAGACATTTTGTGTATGTGTTAAGGCCTCGAGTTGTTATTGTTAACTTGGTGAATATGTTGTACATGATACTGGAGGTAGCACTACCTATCGCCATCTCTCTCATTACTACAAAACAATACAGTAAGCTCATTTCGAAAACCAAGAAATTCATTGTACTGATTATAGTACCTAGGGGAAATAAGAAGACAATGGCTATGATCTCCATAGAGGGATCCTCCACATGACAACAATGGATGGAAAAGGTCATGGAGGAGTACAAGGACATCTTCATCTCCACTGTGGGGGTTCCTCTTCATTATCAGTTCAAGCACTTCATCCATCTAACGCTAGATGCATCGTTGCCAAATGGACCAATCTATCAGTGCTCCATTATGGAGAATGAAGAAATTCAGAACAAGATCGAGGAGATGCTTCATAAAGGTCACATGCAATTAAATTCATCCCCCTGTGGGAGCCTGATTGCAATGGTATACAAGAAGAATTAGATGGGGAGACTCTATGTTGACTATCGAGAGCTAAACTAGATCACTAACTCGAATAGGTACCAAATCCCATGGATTGATGACCTTCTCAAAAAAATAAGGGGGGAATATTTCAAAAAGATTGAATTGAAGTACAAATATCACTAGGGACAAATTGAACCCTCTAATGTGTGGAAGACTTTCTTAAAAGCCAAGGAGGGCCTTTCCAAATGGTTAGTTATGCCTTTCAGGTTAACCAATTCTCATGCAACCTTCATGAGGCTCATGGATTACATCTTGAGGCCATTCACCAACTCATTTGTAGTGGTAAACTTGGATGACATCCTAATATTCAACTAGAGTTGGGAAGAGCAGCTCCACCACATCTGACATGTTCTCCAAACACTGCGGCAACATAAGTTGTGCGCCAATTTGGATAAATGCATTTTTGGAATGACATAGGTTGAGTATCCAGGATAAATTTATCATGGATGAGGGGTTCATGTGGATCGAGCCAATATCCAAGTCATTCAGGATTGGCCAACCCTAACCACACTGACAGAGCTTCGCAAGTTTCTTTGTCTTATAATTTTCTATGTGGGTTCACATTGGGGTTATCTCATATGGCATGGCCCTTGAATCAATTCACCAAGGGAGGAGCGAAAGAAAAATTCTTTTGGTGTGAATCTCAACAAAGGGAATTCGTAGAATTGAAATATCACCTCCACTTTGGACAAGTGCTGACATTACTAGACTTGCAACAACTATTTGAGAATAAGACATATGCCTCTGACTATGCTATTGGGGCAATCCTTACTCAACAGAGGAATCTAGTGGAATACCACAGTGATACACTTTCATATATAGTTTGGAAGTATCCCACTCATGACAAAGATATGTATTCCATTGTGTAGGCCTGTCGACAATGGAAGCATTACATTTTGAAGAAGGAAATAGTCATCCACATAGACCACCGACCCCTACAGTTCATACGGATGCAAGAGAAATTGTAGAATGATTTCCATCATAGGTGGTCCACACACATCCAATAGTTCCACTTGAATATCATGTGTAAGAAGAATGGAACCAATAATGTTGTAGTCTAACTCAGTCAACCACCATTCATCGCACTAACCATCGCGATCAACTCTTGTAGGCACGAGACTTATGATCAGCCACTTCTCTATAAAAGTGACTCAATATTTGGCCACACATATGATATGCTCTTGCATAGTCATCAAGTTCCATATTTTCACCTCCAAGATGCTTTCTTATGCCACCAAGGACACCTTTGTGTTCCTTCAAGTGAGTGTGCCAACATGATTTGGGAAGCGCATTACAGGCAGGTCCATGGGAATTTTGGGGTCAAGAAAAAGGTGGCAATACTGCAGAAGTATTTCTATTGGCTAAAACTTTGATAGGATGTCAAGAAGTATATCAGGTCCTGCACTGTTTGCACCATATTGCCAAATAGACGATCAAGAAGCAAGGCCTTTATCCTCCTCTGCCTACCCCTAGTCAACCTTGGCAATCCATATCCATGGATTACTTATTGAGCCTTCCTTATACTAAGAATGGAAAAAACTGTGTTGTTGTGGTCATCGATAGATTCTCGAAGATGGCCATTATGGTGGCCTGTAAGAAGAGTATCATAGAATAATCCACTACTAAATTCTTCCTTAAATGAGTTTGGATACATTTTGGGATCCCATAGTCTATCATCTCATTTTGGGAGAGGAGGTTCCTTAGTAGATTTTGGTCTAGTCTCTGGTTGATGTTGGACACCAAGCTCACTACACCCACAAATTTTCATCCCCAAACTGATGGCCAGAAAGAGGTCATTAATAGGATGATCGTACACATTTTACGCATGTGCAACTTAGATCATCCATGCAAATGGGATGAGAGCCTCCCCTATGTCCAGCACAGCTATACTCAGGGTCTTTATAGCTCCACTGGACATAACCCTTTTCAAGTGGGCTTAGGATTCCAACCAATACATCCCATTAGTGTGGCCATAGCATGTCCAATCTGAAGCCAACAAGTAAAATAACTTCATTAAGAACATTCAAAACATTTGTCAAAATGTCAATGACATATTGGCCAAAGTGAATGCTAAATACAAGAAATGACATGATGAGCATCAGGTTGCACACAAGTTCTAGGAGGGAGAAACATTTTAGCCACATTTGCAAAAGGACTGCCTCATTGCGTCCCACTACAAGATTCACCTGCTTTGATATGGGCCATACACCATCACCAAGGTTGTGGATGATAATGATTTTGAGCTCAACATTCCCCCATTCCTTGGTCTCCAACCAGTGTTCAATGTGGATCACCTTCAACGATACTTTACACCATTATTCGACACATTAAACATTGCAAAAGAAATCATATCAACAAAATAAAATCTAGACTGCATGGAACAAGATACAACTGATATGGTCGTGGAAACATAGAATAAGAACACTGGCTAGCAGAAGATCCAATTTTGTCAAAGCTGACCAACTCCTAAACCAAGGTAAATGTATCACTAGGGTCCAAGTTCAGTAGAAGTTTCCTCATCTCATGGAGAAACTCAATGCAATGGATAGCACTGCTTCCTAAATTCGGTGGACTGATCCAATTGGATATTTGTGGCCACCCGTCTATTCCACTTAGACCCACACAATTTTTATTTCAATTTCCTTTTAGTTTCCTTAATTGTAGGATAGTTTACTATTTTTGTTATTTTTTGGGTCTTAAACTTCAAAAGTCATATTGACGCCTTAAATGTTATTTTTCTAGAAAATACCTTTAATAATTACTATATAAATCCCATTACTAGTTCTATTCCTTAGGGAGATATTTCCAATGAGGTATGATATGTGTCAAATAGAGATAATATGACCAAGTTCTGCCCCCAGGAAGTTGGTTGCCCAACAATCCCCAACGGGGCCCATAAACATTTAGTGTTACATCTCCTCGGGTAAGGTTTTTGGTTGTTTAGGATTTTCTCTTATTGTTCAATAATAAAAAGGTCCTTGAGCCTCATTGTATCTCAGTTTAGAGGCATGTAGCCACCACATCTCTTCTCAAAGATA
Source organism: Pinus taeda (assembly GCA_000404065.3). Classification (NCBI taxonomy): domain Eukaryota; kingdom Viridiplantae; phylum Streptophyta; class Pinopsida; order Pinales; family Pinaceae; genus Pinus; species Pinus taeda. Next base: position 83,133 of record APFE031225635.1, on the reverse strand, counting down.
AGCTATCATCGCTTGAGCTAGTCTTATTTCTATTCTTTTTGTAATCATATTTCAACATTTGATATTAATGAAATGAAGCATTATTTCTGTTGCATCTCTATATTTATTGTTATATCTATAGTTTGTTTCGTTCTTGTTTAAATTCAGATGATTATCACACCCATAAATTAACTTTCTCAATGTGGATGATCACATATGTTTTCATTTTACTATATTAAATGTGTTATGTATCATACACAGTATATATTAGAAATTGAACTTGAAATTCAATAACAATAAGAATTCTTTCATATGTTCTTATACATTACGTCTACCACTTCCCAAGTTTTATGTGTTTTCTAGGATGATCATTCTTATTTGTTGGTATGATTCTTCTCTCAAGGTTTATTGCATGTGGAATGGCTAAATATTGGTAAGGGATATCAGGCTGGTATTTAAACGGAAGCCTATAGAAAATTTACTTAAAATCAAATATTTAATAAAATACTCATATTGTGGCTTATTATCATTTTAAATCAAAATATGAAATTATTGAGATAAGTATAATTAAAAATATCATATATTGCTAATAAAAAATGGAATCATTAATGAAGATATGGTCCAAGTTAATGGAGACATCCAATGTGTATGAGATAAAGGATTTATATGTTATATTTATTACCAATACGTAATGTATTAAACCCCATATATTAAATATGGCAAATATTGATAATCCTTATTATCCCTTAATAAATTTCAATTTTTGATAGTTTAAATATTTTTTGGTATTTTAGAATATAAAATAGAATTTTTAGAATTTTTGCAAAAGTAAGTGTGTGCATACATAATAATAATAATACAAAAAAAATATAAATTTCCACATCAATATATTAACAATAATATATTTTAACCAATTAATTAGGAATAGCAAGCTATCAAGTATGGGAATGTTAATTTTTATGTTATATTTTATGCTTGCAACAATTACTTGAATGTATTATCATTATTAACTGTAATTGTAGATAGAACTTGAATAGTATGTACAAGAAGATATGATATTATTTGATTACAACTAAGGTTCCCAATTATATACCTAAGTAGATAGCCATTCACGAATGGTCATGTCTTTGGAGACATGACTCTTCAACACTAATTATTAATTAATTATTCATTATTTATGATTGTTATATATATATATATATATATATCATAACAATTTTATTGGAAGTCGAATTAGCCCTTAATTGCACTCTTTAACATCCCTTCCAAACTAGGGAGGAATTCCACCTATCAACATCTATCCACTGCAAAGTCATTGGATCCATCATACACTATTTGTATAACTTGTCTTGTCTCTACTGAAGATTGAAATCATAGTCCACTAAGAAAGGATTGAAAGAGGGTGAGTCACAAAACCCTTCCATCATTGCCAAAATGACAAAGGCAAGTCCTCATCTCCAAGGATATAACCCTTACTAGGCTTTATCCTTTGGCGATCAAGTTGTTTAACATCATGCATCATAGTCACGAGGAACATAGTAGTACCTCATGTGTCCATTAATAGTATTAATTAATCCCAACCACATTTCCCAACTGATTAGTGAGATGAGGAGTACCCCCCAAGAGTCCAAGACTCGAAGGGAAGGATGTATTTTAGAGTATCCATAGGGGAAGGTGAACCATTGACCATATATTCACATACTAGGGTATGCACTCGATAGAAGAAGGTTAACCAATAACCTTGTGTTCACATCCTGGGTCCACAGGGGAAGGAGAACCACTCACTTTGTGCTCATATAAATTCAAGAATTACCCTAGCACCCGAGGAGCTCCCAAAGCCCAATGCTTAACACAATAACGATCCGTCCATATAAGTAATGTTTCTATTTAATGACTAATGAGTTTTCCTTCCCAAAGGCTTTGTGAGGATATTAGAAACCTAACCATTTTTCCATTGGGGTCTTATTTCTCCTCCCAACAACATATAGATGATGCCACACAACTCACTAAAGAGCTTCTTCAAAACACATCGTCTTATAGCTAGCCATTCTAACAACGGTGATTATAGCAATCCTTTGTTTCCTGTTTATCTTGTATATGAAATAAAAAATCATGTTAAAGAAAATATTTAACTAACCTTAGTTGCACTCACTCAGCAAGACCATAAGCCTAAGATTTTCTAATTTATGAAGGTGCCCCAATGCCTTTTCTACACAATTTTGTTTCACTTGACAAGAATTTCTATTGTTTAATATGAATGTTGTAATACAAAGGATCCACTTCAAAGCTTGCTCATCCTGGGATCCAATAACTTGAAGAATTACCAATAAGCATGCCATGCTTTTAATAATTCACTTCCATAGGGAAGTCCTTAATTATAATTACTCGGAGGGCTTAATATACAAATCCCTTTAAGACTAATGAGATAAAACATTCTTCTATTTGTAACCATAAGTTCTACTCATCCTCTTCAAGTCCTAAAGGTAGATTCATAGTATGTGCTTCGTAATTATAAACATCAACATTTCGTGCAAGGAAATTATATTCCCTTTGAAGCCTCTTCATCAATCAAGGAAACTTTAAATGCAACTTTATTAATGAAAAATTGATTCATTTCATCCCTCTGGTGTACTTTTTGTTTGATTTAATGCATGATCACAATGTATAAACTCTCTTAGTTCATCAGCTTATGGTAACATACTGATCCATTTGACTGTCCAAGACATATTGTAAATTTTTGAGTAAATTAATGACTATAAGTTTTTACTGTAAGGAGGTCTACATGTTCTAGTAATCCATACATCCTTGATCCTTGTAATAGTGACATTCCTATTTTCCATATTAGAAAATCTAGTCATAGAGAGGTTCAGATAACAACAACATTTACATAATATTCTCATACTTCAGATATTTCAACAGAGAGGATTACATGATGTAGTCCTCACACTATATACATGCTAACATATATTATAACCATACTAGTACAACGATATTTTGAGTTGTGTTAAGAGGGTAGCATGGTGGTGATTCGAACTACACTCCTAAATGAGATTAATAAGGTTTCAATATGTGCCATTACTAGATTCCAAATTGTGCTATTATAAGGTTCTGAAGTACCTTCAATGAACTACATAAATAAAAAAAATGGTACCACAGGGATGATTGAGCTTGAGTGTCATGATAATCCTATAAGGTATATGAACTTATCTTGTCAATGTAAAACATATCAATAAAGTATATGGAATTACCTAGTCTACATAATCTAATCATTTCCTTTTACACTCACATAGGTTTCTCGTACCCTATACCATGATGGTTAATATAATACACATCAACAACTTTCCCTGAATGGTTCTTAAATTATTTCTTTATACCTAAATACAATTTGTACATTATTGACAAATTCCTCTAATATAGTTTTATTTTCAAGTATTTGACACAGAACTTTGGTATATATAGATATTATGGTGTAGGTCTTTAGACTTATAATATCTTATGATGTTAAGATATTTTCTAAGCATACTTCAAACAATGTTATAGTGATGATCCATAACTCTCATTCAAATTATTCTAGAATCCATCCATATTTAAACTTAGTTCTCGCATTATACTATGTTATTCATGGAAACCTTTATCAAACTAGGAACAAAGTAATATGTCAAGTTGAAATCTCTTAAATATTATCGCCTCTTTATTGCCAATTCCACTTGCATTCTATGAAAGAGGGTCTTACCAAATATTATTTGAGAAAATTTAATTAAAAAGCAATATGCTTGAATCGTAGATTTTCAATTATTCCTTATTCAATATTGACAAATAGTCCTCAAAAGCGTTCAATTTTTTTAGTATTATTAGTAGATACATGCTTTGTATTTCTATAATTATGCATATTTACAAGTAGTTATTTGCCATAATTTATTGAATCATTTTCATTCTTTAGGTAGGAATAATAAATTAAATATGTTTTCTTTAACGATTGAAAAAACCCCAAAAATTTTAACGCTACATTGAGGCGTTTCTCCACCAAATCTCTAATACCATGTTATTTTTTATGCTATGTTCTATGCTTCAAAAATTACTTCAATAGCTTGTCATCCTTCATAGTAAGTGTATATATAATATCAACAATACATAGAAGAAGGTATCATATGATTTGATTACAAATTAGGGTCCCAATTATATCTGTAGGGAGGTACCCATTCACAAATGGTCATGTCGTTGGAGACATGACTATTCAACACTAATAATTAGTTAATTATTAATTATTTATGATTTTTGTTACTTATAGCTTTTCCATGGAAAAATGCGTAATTGTCATTAATATTTTTAAGAAAATTACAAGCTATATGCCATAATTAGAGCAATGCTTTCACTACTATCAACAGGGAAGTCAATCCAAATTTTTACTTATAGTTATTTATATTATTTATATATATATTATTAATAACATGATTATAGGAAGGGGTGTTAGCCCCTAGTTCCACTCATTAATGGGGAATGTTTGAAGTTTATTTATATGGTACTTAGAGTAAATGTTTTGATTGGCCTGGACAAGTATGGATAAATATGCCCCTCATGACTTTGGGGATAAAAAACCCAATACCATTCACACTATACAGTATTCTCATCTATTTCAATAGGCCCACAACACTCCTAATACTAGAAATGTGATACTAGAATTTGAAGTGGAGGAATGCCCTTTTTCTACCACTTGATTTATCATTTCTATTTTAGTTTATCATTATTCTAATTATCTCAATATATTATTAGTATCCTCTATGATGCAGGAGAATTATACCAATCCCATGATAAATAAGTGGAGAGGGTTGAAAAATGTGGTGTATTGGGCACATGTTGAGAAGGAAAATTGATGTTGTTACCATTGTTGAAATTTTAATTACTTAATGTAAATGCAAAAATAGAGTATGTTGAAGAGTTTAAATAAGGGATTTATTTTCCAGCTCATTGGTTGTCTTTTGTACTTCCCTCATTTGGAGGGAAGGAGAAACAAATCATTTTTTAGTGTTTGGGAATAAAAGAGGGGCATCAAATGGGGAGGGTAGAGTTATTCTCTTGCTTATGATTATGTATGTTCAGAATGAATAACACAAAATTACAACTGTGAGTTTTCATAAAATCTATGTTTTATTTTCTATGGTTTCCAATTCGAATTATGTGTGTACATTCACCTAAACATCAAGAGAATTTTTTTTGACAATCATGAAATTCCTTTCGTTGTCAAATTTAGCTTGTAGCTATAATAAAATGTTTGTGTTTTTCTTACTATGAACTTTTAAGCCATTTCTTTGGTGCCTCTATAATTTTTGGAAAGAGAAACACAACCATTTAGATTGGAACACAAACCATTAACGATGGGAGGTTGAAGGAGAACAATTGTTTGAGTTCATAGTCAATCTAGACCATTGAGGAGACAATTCTGCATAAGACTAAAGTCAATTTTCCTTCCTAGCACTCAAAAACTAAGTTTCTAGAAGTGTTAGAAAAAAAATTCCAACACCTACAAACAATTTTCCTACTCTAGGTTTGAGCACAAATTTTCCATTCAGTTTTCCCTATGCCATATTTTTTTGGTATGAGAGGTGGTTTGAGATAGAGCTATATTTGTGGTGGAGGTGTGTTTGACATTTTTGGTTTTTTCTATGAAAAAAGGAGATGGTGATGTAAAGAAGAGTACGAGGCAGAGGAGGGAGACCCGTAGGTAATGCAAAAATCCAAGAAGAGATACAGATGGTGCAAGTTCGTTTAGAGGCTATGGAGACTACTAGGCAATGAGACCCTGATGCTAGAGATGACATTAGATTAGACAAAGGAGCTATGTTGGGTGAGGCCTAACTTGGTCTAGTTTTGTTCAAAGACTGCATTTTGGGGAGCATAGGGCACAAAGTCCACACAGTTGTATTCACTAGGTGATGTCTAGGGGATTTGGGCTGGGTCAAAGCCCCTCATTTTGTAACGGTTGTTGGATTTTTAGCTTATTGTTTTCTCAAATCCATAGTATGTGGAACATGATTTTCTAGTAATGCAACATATATAAGGAAATGTAATACTTTGTTGAAAGACATGACAAATAGATGAGTTGATCATAATTTTTCTCTCTAGTTTCTATTTTGGGCTTTTAGCAAAGGTTTTGTAGCTCATTTGTAGAGGCCTAAGAACAGTCTATAGCTAAGTGTGGAGATTGTGTAGCACCAAGTGCTCAAGTCAAAGAGGTTTTACATATTGAAGGATCCATCTTAATAAATAAGAAGAAGTTTTAGTGAAATGTTGTGTATATGTATTCATAATTTATATCCACATGTACTGATGTGCATGATTTTTACTTATTTATATGAAAGAATACATGTTATCTTTTTCTCTGAAATGTTTATGTAATAGGTAAAAATATGTGAAGTAAAGCATAAGCACAAAGTATTTTAAGTATGCGAAGTTGTAGATCAGTATAAAACATAAGAAATGACATGGGTGCCAAACCGCAATATCCCTCTCGCTGTAGAAACTTGATTCTACAATCTCCCATAACCACTTCGGCTGAGACTAGGATCTGCATGGAGGTCGTAACCGAAAGAGCCAGTGGTTAATTGTTTTGTTTGTGTGCAATATACATTGAATTTGAGTCCAAGCCCCTTGAGCGAACAAATGGTTCTGTAGCCAGGAATGAGATTTGTTTGAAGGTATGTTTTGGCGTCTATCGAAGAAGGAAATCTAGGAGTGTGTTGAAACAAAATAGTGAGAATTTACAGTTCATGAAAATTGAAAACAACATGGGATATTCTTCGCGACGTTTACTCATGAACTATATGAATGGGTATCAAAGTTTACCACTCATAATAATTGTTTTTAAAATGATGAGCCTATTATGTGGAGCCCTGAATTGATACAACAACTCAGGAATACTAACAATGGAATTTCAAGAGGAGTTGATTTTTGGATTGGCAGTATCCTAGGAGGATTTATCACTGAATTCATAAAAGACAACTATATCTTACAATGACGCTAAGCGAATATTTTTGAAGTTTTCAAAAGGTAAGTACCTGATCTCTTTAAGGTATGGATTAAAATTATTTTATGTGAAAAGGACATACTATGAATGAAAGGATATTAATGTTTGGATGAAGAGGGAATAATTCTAAACTAGGATGAGGATCTACACAAAGTGGGAAATGATAAGCACTAGAGAGACAAACCAAAAAACTTTATTGAGACTGACTATGGTCCCTTATTACATGGGTTTAAGAGTGAAGAAGAGGTATGTAACCCCACAACCTCATGGTATTTCCTCTCCCATACTAAAGGTAATTCGAAGTTAGGAGTTAATAAAATTAGGGCTCTTTGGGATTCCCCAACCATCTACTCTCGTTACCCCCCATAATTCAACTACACCCTCTCCTGCTATCCCTAATCACCCCTGTCCCCCTCAACCTAATCATACAAGATGATAAATGGGTGATGACATTAAGCTTCCTAAATTTATAGGCCTTAGATTAGAGGATCCTGACTTGTTCTACTTTGTAGCTAATGTAATATGGAAAGCAGGACAAACCACTAATGAACATGTCGAGGAGGCACATTTCATCACAATCCTACGAGAAAGGGTTCTAAAATTGTACATGAATCATTATGCAATTAATTTACTACTTTGTTGGATGATATTAAGAAAGAACTGGTATAAAAGTTCAAGAAGATGGAGTGATAATCACAGTGCATTCTAGAGCTGAAGGAAATGAAATAGACGGCCACTGATTATATGTGGGAGTTGGATGAACAATTCAAGGTGTTAATAGGACAAGTACATTTAAACATGCCCAAACGATACTGTAAATAGTGGTATATAACTAGTTTCTACCACATATCACGTTACCCTTGATACAAGAGAAGAACTCAACTCAAGCCAAAGCATTGGATATTGCCATGAAGTTGGAAGCCTCACCGATCAAAGATACTTATAAAGGAGTACAACAAATTTAGAGTCAGCTACAAAATTTGATCTCGGTATTGCAAGATCTCAACAAAAGTAAAGGAACTAGATCAAAATTATGATGTACAAAATGCAAAGTGGAGGACCAGTATAAGGATCAATGACCTATGTTGAAAGATTGCTTGGAAAGTGGAGCACCTAATCCAGTAAACCCAATATCAATTTTGTGCTGTGAGATTTGTCGAATGAGAGGCCAACGTCTCCCTCAAGATTGCTATTTATTACAAAATTATGTATAGGCTGCAAAGCAGTTTTTTTGAAACTTTTATAATTTAGTGGGCCATGATTGGAGGAATTATCAAAGTTATGATTTGATGATGGAACACATTTTTTATGCTTATAGACTGCAAGTTGAAGGAAATACACATGAGGAGAAAGGAAAACATGTTGGTTGAGAAGGATTCTAGCGATGAGGACAAGGATGAGCAGGAGGATTTGCTCAAGGACGAAGCCATATTATATGTTATAAATGTGGATAGGTAGGACACTTCACAAGAGACTGTCAAAACCCTACCACAACATGCAGCTACCGCAAAATTTTCGATAACATAATAGAAGAATTTCTAATCCTTGTCACAAATATGTAGGAAAAAGGAACTATAAGACCACAACAAATAATCAAATGATGACGACAAGGCAAAGGTAAGATGAACCACACATCAACATCGTAACTAGGAGTGGAGTTGCAATGGAAGATTATAAAGGTAAGAAGAGTGTAGAAGAGTCATGGGTAAGAAATGCTCTAGAAAATGTCCTCAAGTTCAATATCTAAAAGGAAAAAAATATTTCATGGGAGTGAAGCGAAGCTGCATGGATGTTCGGGCTTCAACATCTAGTGCACAAACAAATTTAATTCCAAGGAAGGACTGGGACAAAATCCTCTACTCCAATGCAAGAACTAGATCCAATTATTTTGAAGTTGTTTTTATAGACTTGCATGAATTTATTGAGTAATCGGAAGTCTATTGAAGGAATCTAGGATTTGATAGACTCTTGCAGTGATAAAAAGGTACCGAAAGTGATATACGTGTAGTAAACAATTTACATCGACACAAGAAGAAAATGAGATTAAATGTGTAGATCAGGGAATATGATATGGATCAATAATCCTAGATTTGGGATCTGATGCCAATGTGTTACCTATGAAGAATTGGGAGTCAATGGGAAGACTAAAGTTGTAATGTTTGCCAATAGAGTTGGTGATGTCTAACCAACAAAATATTCTCCCTATGGGAAGGTTACCTAGCATCATAATAGATATCGAAAGAGTCTAAACAGTTGTCGACTTTGAGGTGATTGAAATTGTTGATGATAGAAACCCATATTCAAGGTTTTTTAGTTGGATTGGGGTTTCAATAATTTGGTGATAATCAATTTGAGGAAGAGACAAATTTTGTTCAAAATAGATGATATGAGGGCTAGCATACCTCTACACCCCTTAGAAAGCGTGCTCTATACATAGACTTTCTGGGATGAGTAATATGACACAAATGTCAAAAACATTTATCGGATAATAGCTAAGGGTGAGGATTGGATTAATCCTACTGAAAATGGAATATTGGGTTGGGAACACAATATTTCTTGTACTTTAGATTATGAGGAAGAACTAGGAAATTAGCAGAATAGGTTATATGAAGTCTCTACCACCAAATCACATCAATACAACAATTTGGAGGTAAGAAACTCCATCAACATGGCAGCATGATTGGTCTTCCCCATTACAAAATTCATTGCAATTTTATAATATCATTGCTGAAGAAGATGAAGATTCATGCAATATTAATATACTTGAAACAAAAGGACATCATGAAGTTGCTGGACAAAAACTAGAATATTGGATATAGCGCAGTGAGTAAAAATAGAGAAATTGAATATTGGGATAGGAGAAGAACCCACCAGTATCAACCATAACCTACCTGACATGATATTATTCATAAGCAAGGCAATGCATGATCACTTCGCATATATTATTCAGTTTCTAGGCATAGGAATGGAACCCATGGAGTACACTACACAACATAATAATGAGTTGGTGATAAAAGTAGCTAATTTAATGTTGATTCAAGGGCACTTGTACAAAATGTTATTGGATGAAATACTATGAAGATATATCCTAGAACATGAAAGACAAATTATTCTAGTTGAAGCTCTTGAATCACATGTGGACATTATGAAGGAAATGCCACTACAAAAAAAACCTTGAGATTTGGGTTATGGTGGCCCACAATACATAATGATGCAAAATAAGTTTGTTGAGCATGTGATATATGTCAGAGAAAAGGAAGGCCATCTCGAAGAAATAATACTCCATTAAGTCCACAGGTAATGTTGTAAGCATTTGATAAGTGGGATATTCACTTTCTTGGCCCTATTAACCCACTAAGAAAGAAAACTGATGCAAGATACATAATCATGAAAAGTGATTATTTGAATAGATGGGCCAAGGAAGAGACAGTGAATGATTGTAGCATAGATACCACTGCAAAGTTCATTTTTGAATACATTCTATCCATATTTGTGTGTCCAAGGATATTGATGAGTGACCAAGGGTTACACTTCTTCAATAATAACATGGAAGCATTAGCTGAGGAATTTCAAGTACACAATCATAAAAGTACCCCATAGCACCCTCAATCAAATCGAACAGTTGAAGATTTCAATAAAATTTTGGAGAATGCAATCACAAACGTGTTCAATGTGAATAGGAATGACTGTGATCTAAGAATTACAGTAGCGTTGTGGGCATAAAGGATAAGATGCGAGAAATTGATAGGCCATACACCTTTTAGGTTGGTATATGTACAATAACAATTCATGTGTATGGAGTGCATTGTGCCGAGTTTAATAATTTCAACCTTCATAGATAGGGTACATTCTGATATAATGGAGGAGAGGATGGTGCAATTGCTTCCTTTGGAATATGATAGGTTTATAGTGGGTTTTCATAAAAAAGTACAAAAAGAAAGGGAGAAAGCCTGGCATGACACACACATCAAGCAAAATATATTCCGAGAAATACATCTTATACTATTAAATGATATCAAATTCGTGAAGTTCTGAGGAAAATTTAAGACACGTTGGCTATGACCATTTATCATCAAACATGTCTCTGATGGTGACATAGTTCAGATCGTGAAGTTAAATTCTCAATTGATTCTAGGGTAAGTGAATGCTAAAAGATTTAAGGTATACAGGGATGACTCTATCCCTGGAGCTTTGCACTAAAAATATGAAAGGAGAAGAGTTTTACTGCCACCTGCAGTTGAAAGTGGGCACTAGACTATAAACCACTCTATAGAAGGGACTTCACCAAAAATAATTACTACGTAATATTCAAAAGTATGGCGAAGTCTGAAAGAACGGTGACAAAGGAGGCTTACTGCATGATACTCATAAGTATGTGAATGTTTGGAAGAACTACGGTGAAGGATATATTATTGCACGATTTTTAAAGGGAACCAGAAAAATATGATTGTTGTAAGGAAAAATCTACTAAAGTAACTACGTCGAGCCCAATGAAGAAAGAAAGTTGAGAAAATATAAGGGTGTCATACCTCTTGTCCTCACTAGTGGGTACTTTGACAAGATTGGCGAGAAGGTCAAGGAAGTAATGGTTGAGATATGGGACAAGTTCTGCAATCACTACAAAATAATTTTGATAGAGGTGCAACAAGGCATCATGGAATTAAAGGTACTTGTGCAAACATCTGGACAACTAGCATAGATAGGTCAACTACCACAGCTAGAGTGACGAATGGAAACAATGTTTGGAAAAAGGATTTTGCAGGTACCAGCTGGAAATTTCAATTTGAATCACTAGAGGTTAGAGAAAAAGAAAATTCTTGGGACAATGTCATCATGAACATTGTCACACTGCAAATTTATGTATTACATGAGTTCCATCAAAGTATCGTAGATGAGGTAGAGTGAGAACAACACACTTTAATTTTAATCATCTCGGTGGAGAAGGATAGAGATTCACTGAAGGATCTCAATCAATTGATAAAGGAAAGGGATTGAGTGTGCCAACAACAACAATAGCTGGAGAAACTCATTACAAATACCTATAGCATAGTTGCAAATGTGAAGGTCCGCGAAGAGGAGTCACCATTAGAGAAGGTTGTAAATATTTCACTCGGGATAAGGGACTCGAAGAGTAAGATCGTTGACATGAAGGTTGAGTATGAAGTCAAGATTACTGAGTTCAAAATGAGGTTGCAGCCAATCATGCTAGCAAAAGTACATGAGAAGATGGAAAATTATTTGTAATATGTATCAGAAAACATCATTGACATAGTGGGGACTGTGCTATACTACTAGATGGAACCATACAGATTTGGACACCACCGTAGAAGGATGTAAATATCCAACAGATTAGCAAGGAGCTCAAGACAAAGCAGAAGTAGTTGGAAAAAATATGGGAAACTGTGAAGGCCTCACCAATCTCATAAAGGCTCACGAGGATCGCGAAAGGAAAAAATGTTCAAAAAGATATTGAAGACCTGCGGAGAAAGGAACATATTTTGATGAAATGATTCAACCATGATAGGATGAGACCTTCCAGCTATCATGCCAAGTCTACAATAAGTTCATGGAGCTATGACAGAGGTAGAAAGAAGTGTTGCATCTGAATGTTGGACCAACCACAGTGGAATTACTGGAATAAATCTGCCAAGAGGGGAAGAATTTAGTAAAAACAATTTAGCAGTATAATTACATCTACATGACCATCACAACAAATATTCGAGGCATAACATGTATCGGGGTTTAGCTCATTATTTTGTCGAATCCATAATATGTAGACCATGGTTTTTCAATAATGGAACATTTATAATGAGATGTAATGTTTTGCCGAAAGATATGACACATAGATGAATTGATCATACTTTCTTTCTTTAATATTTATTTTGGTATTTTAGGAAACACTCCATAGTTAAGTGTGTGAAGGCCTAGGAAGAGTCTACAACTAAGTGTGTATAATGCCTAAAGCTGGGTGCGTAGGTTGAATAATTTGAATGTGTTGAAGGAACCATCTTAATAAAGAATAAGAAGTCTTGGCAAAATCATGTGCATATGTATTGATAATCTATATTCATATGTACTGATGTGCATGCTTTTTACTTATTTATGCGAAAGAGTACATGTTATATTTTTCTATGAATGTTTATGTAATAAGTGAAAATATGCGAGGTAAATAATAAGCGGGAAGTATTTTATGTATGCAAAGTTGTAGATCAGTATAAAATATAAGAAAACACATGGGTTCAATAACGCAATATCCCTCCAACTGTAGAAACCTAGTTATGCAACCTCCCATAACTACTTTAGGTGAGATTACAATCTCCTTGTAGGTCATTTCTAAAAGGGCCAATAGTTAATGTTTTTGTTTGTGCATGATACACTTTGAACTTGGGTTCAATCCCCTTGATCCAACAAGCTACAACACAAAGAGAAACGCCTATGGATGAAGCTTCAAACATTAAACTATTGGGGACAATGTTAAGCTCAAGTTCAAGACCAAAACCTCATTTGTCCACCTATGATGGGAGTCTAGGAGCCAATAATTTTATGGATTGGTTTAGTAAACTATGTAAGTATTTTGAATATTACGATATTGAAGATGATAAGTAGTTAAATTTTGCTGTAACTAGTTTGAAAGGCCATGTTGCATTGTGGTGGGACAATGTGTAGGCTAAGAGGAGAAGAAAGTAGAAACAATTGATTAAAATTTGGGACATGATGATAGAAAAAATTAAGGGGAAGTATCTTCCAAAATACTATCACCTATCCCTCTACCTATAGGTCCATAACCTCAAGAAAATGTTGCTAATAGTCAGAGAGTATACCAAGGAATTTTGTGTGGTGAACTTTGGGGCAAGGTATATAAAAGAAACCCTACGGAAAAAAACAAGGTACTTCAATGGAATTAAGCTAGAGATCCAAGATGAAACATGCTTTTTGCCATGATGGAAGAAGCATACAAGTTTTCCTTGAAGGAAGAAGAAAAGATAATGAGGAAGAAAATTTCAAGTTTAGTTCATGGTTTCATAAGAAGAGAAAGACAAACAATTTGGAGAGGGAAGGCTTCAACACAGAAGAGTTATGCAAGTAACCCAAGAAAAAAGGAAAAATAAGAGAAATAAGGTGACTCTAGAGGAGGAATACTTACCGGAGAGGTAGAAGTAGAGGAAGAGGTAAAGAGACTTTTTAATGGTGCTATAAATGTGGGAATCTAGGTCACAAGTCTTTCGAGTGTCCTAAGAATTAAAATGAAGGACAAAGAGATGAATATGTAGCTCAACTATAAGCAGTATAAGTTGAGGCCCGTCTGGTAGAAAATGCACTGGAGACAAGATAAGATTTAATGATGAGTAAGGTCTTATAAAAACAAACTAAGGAAACTATTGAACCAACATAGAGGAAATCCTTATTTAGGACAGTCTGCAAGGACGGAGGAAAATATTGCAAAGTAGTTATTGAAAGTGGAAGCGATGACAATCTAGTTGCCACTAAAATGGTGGAAAAACTTCGATTGAAAATGTTGGACCACACAATGCCATATAACGTTTAATGGATGCAGAAAGGTCACCAACTATCGCTAAGTGAGCAAAGTGAAGTGGAGTTTCAGATAGGTTGATATAAAGATAAGGTAGTTGGTGGCATCATGCCAATGGATCTTTGTCGCCTTATTTTGGGATGACCTCGGGAATTTGATAGGAAAGTGGTGCATGATGGAGATAGAAATACCCATAAGTTTAAAAGGGATTGTATCAAGCACACTCTTGTGCCATTCAAGCAAGAAAGTACAACTAGGACAAGTAGATCAAAAGCATTTTTGTTGGGAAAAAAGGAATCTTCACAACAAATGGAGAGAATAGAGGAAAGCTATGTGGCAGTCTAGAAACCAAAGGTAATACTTCTGCACACTAAGATTTAAGATCTACCTATCGAGATTAAGGATATGTTGCATGTGTTTAGGGATATCATGGTAGATGATTTTCCAAGTGAGCTATCACCAAAGAGGAGTATCAATAATCAGATAGATCTTATACTAGGAGCAAGCCTTGCGATTAAAGTTTCTTACCAAATGATGCACAAGGAGAATGAGGAGATAAGGAAATAGGTTTAACCACTACTAGAAAAAGGATTGATAATGGAGATCTTGAGTCCATTCATTGTTCCTACGATGCTTAGCCCAAAGAAATATGGAGAATGGCAGATGTGAACAGACTCTGGAGGAATTAACAAGATTACAATCATATAAATATATCCACTATCATGGATGAATGACATGATGGACTATTTGAGTGGGGTAGCTTACTTCCTAAAAGTTGATTTGAAGAGTGGTTTTCATCAAATCATGATTAGAGAAGGGGAGGATTGTAAGACAAATTTCTAGACTAATAGAAACCTATTTATATGGTTGATCATGTCATTTGGATTGAAAAAATGAAACAAGTACCTTCATGTGCTTGATGAACAAGGTCTTGTAGGAGATCATCGACAAGTTTGTTATTGTTTATTTAGATGATATGTTGATTATCAACTAAACAATGGAAGAAAACATTATGCACATAAGCTATGTTCTAGAAAGCTTGCAAAAAAATAAATTGTTTAGTAACCTAAATCAGTGTACATTCATGAGGGATAAGTCAATATACTTAGGCATTGTCATTTCAAAGGATGTGCTGAAAATGGATATAGAGAAAATAAAGGAAATTGTTATTTTGCCTTCACCCACGAACATTTTGAAGTTACAAGTTTTCATGGTTTAGCTATATTCTATCAAAGGTTCATCAAGAATTTTAGTGGTATTTGTGCACCCCATCATTGAAACAATAAAAAAATATATATACCTCCATTTCGTTAGAAAATAGCAAGAGAGAAAAGCTTCCATCTCTTGAAGAAGAAGATCACTAAGAAACTGATGTTGAAGCTACATGAATTCAATCAAATTTTCGAAGTCAAATGTGATGTTAGTGGTACAAACATTGGAGTAGTATTGAGCCAATAAGGAAGACCTGTTGAATATTTCAGTGAGAACTTGAATGAATACAAGTATAAATACTCATATTATGACAAGGAATTATATGTGGTGGTTCAAGGAATGAAGAATTGGAGACACTATTTGATTCCTAGGGAGTTTGTTCTATTATCTAACAATCTTGCATTATAGTATATAATGGAATAACACAAGTTGAACCATATGCATGCCAGGTGGGTAGAATTATTACAAAGTTTCACCTGTATTCAGAAACAAGTGAGTGTACAAGAGAACAAGGTATTCAATGCATTAAACAAGAGGATTTTGGTCATGTAGAAGTGCATGTCAACATTGCGAGCTTTGGTTTTTTGATTGAATTTTATGAGGTTGATGTTGATTTTTGGGAGGCCTTTGAAGTATTCAAGAACCCCCTGGCCAGAGATTGCGGCCCATAATGGGGATTCATGTTGTAGGAAGGTTTTTTGTTCAAGAAAAATGAATTATGTATCCTCTGTTATTCAATGAGAGAAGATATAATGCAAGAGAAGAAAAATTGATGGCTCGAAGGGAATTTTGGTGCAGACAAGACGCTTGGAAAACTAGAGCACTTCTATTTCTTATCAAATATGAGGGTTTATGTTCAGACATATGTAGGAAAATGCAAAGTATGTCAATATGAAAAGGTGACAGGTCAGAATATTGGACTGTGTACTCCTTTGGCCATTCCTAGTAGACCATGGGAATCATTCAGTATGGACTTTGTTTTGGGTTAACAAGAACACAATGAGGTAAGGATTCTATACTTGTATTTGTGGAAAAATTTATTATGATGGATCATTTCATCACACGTTGCAAGAATAGTGATGCTACATTTGTGCCTCATTTGTTTTTCAATGAGATTGCCTAACTAAATTACTTGCCAAAGACTATAATCTCTAAAAGGGAAACCAATTCCACTGGATATTTTTGGAGGACGTTATGGATGATGCTTAGAATTAAATTGAACTTTGGGTCTTCCTATCATCCACAATGTAATGGGAAAGTTAAATTTTTGAAAAAGTCTCAGAAACATATTTAGGAGTCGCATGTGAGAGAAACCTAAGCAACGAGATGGTGTATTATGTCAAGATGAGTTTGCATACAATTTTTCACCAAATAGGAACATCAGAAAGAGTCTATTTCTATTCTTATATCGAATGCATCCTAGAGGAGTTTGTGAGTTGAAATGTTTGTGAAAACTTGAGCAAAGAAGTGGTGATGATGAAGATTTTGTATTAGAGATGAGTGACTTACATGAAGAGATAAAACGTAAGTTACAAGAAAACAACTACTAGTAAAAACAAAGAGATGATTTAACAAGAAGAGAGGCAAACATTGACGAAGGGACATGGTCTTAGCACACCTAAGGAAATATGTTCCTAAGAGTAGAATATAACAAACTGAAGGTGAAGAAAATAGGACCTTGTCAAATAATCTAAAAGTTCTCTACAAATGCCTATGAATTGGAGTTACGTATGGCCCTTGATATCTCAATTATCTTTAATGTGGATGATTTATATCCCTATCAAGATAGTGATGAAGGTTTCACTACTATAAGTGGGAGTAGTGGAGAAGTTAAGGAACAGAGTTTCATGAAATATATGCATGTGGAAAATGGTCCAGTAGTTAGGAGAATATTAGAAACCAATGTTGCAAAGAAAACCATGGGAAAAGAGTATCTATGGTCTTTGGTGAAGTGGAAGGATTGTCTAATTGAGGATTTTATGTGGATGAGTGTTGCAGCTCTACAGAGGTAGGTTTCTCTATAAAGTACCTTATAAGAAGGATCTCATGAGTTTTCCTTCCTAGGGAGTCTGATGCAAGAGAATTAGACCAAGTTCAAGTTGAACAAAAGGACGAGGCTCAAAAATGTGGTGGATTGGCCACATGTTGAGATGGAAAATCATTTTTGTTACCTTTTCTAAAATTTTAATTACTTAATGTAAACACATAGATAGAGTGAGTCATATAGTTTAAGAAATAGAGTTAGTTTTTCATATCATTGATTGTCTTTTCCACATCCAACATTTGGAGGCAAGGATAAATAATCATTTGTGTGATTTTTTGAATAAAATAGGGGCATGAAATGGAGAGAGGATATTTCTTCTCCTACATCCAATTATGCATGTTTGAAATTATTAATAAGAAGTTTCATTTCTGAGTTTTCATAAAGTGTTTGTTTTCTTTTATGTGGTTTCGAATCGAATTGTGTTTGTGCCTTCACCTAAAAAAAATTAATTTGTTGTGAATATTATGAAATTTCTTACACTGTAAAAATTAGTTATAGGTATAATTAAATGTGTGTATTCTACTTATTCTGAAATTTCAAACCCTTTTTGTAGCGCCTCTATGATTTTTGCTGACAGAGACACACCCCTTTATATTGACACATGGACCATGAGCGAGTGAGAGTGTAACCATTGATGAGGGGAGGAGGAAGGAGAACGTTTTTTTTGGAATTTAGAGTTAATCTAGATTATGGAGGAGTCAATTCTATAGAGGAAACACTGTGCCTTCCTTCTAAGAGATCGAAAACAGAGTTTCTCGAAGCGTCGGAAAATTATTTTCCAGCACTTATATTTAATTTTCCTGCACTACATTTGAACCCAATTTCATCTTTCAGTATGCCCTATTCATCATTCTTTTTCTAATACACATCTAAATAAAAGGACAACAAACTCTATTAATATGGTAATATCATGCTAGTTGAGGCACTGATTTTTCCATTTGTATACCTCTACTAGTAATTAATATACTATTTTCTATGTAATATAAACCATCAGACTATTTCTCAACACACACACGCACACACATATTAAAATATAATTTTAATTTCACAATTTGTTAATAGGAATGAACAAAATGATTTTGAGAGATCAAATATAAATTAGAGTTGTCTTTAGTATCCAAAAATCAATATATTATTTGTTGGTGTCCATGTATAAACATTTTATTCACCCTATTCCGACATTAATTTATCAATCCAGGTGTGTATCCTTTCAAGGAAAACCGCAAAGTATATGCAAGGGAAAGAACACAATTCATTCCAACCAGGGGCTCACGGCTATGATTGAAAACATGACTGTAAGAGTAAATAAATCGTAAAAGTCTAGAAACAATTACAAGAAATAGATAATTGTAACAACAAACATAAACTATCAATTAATATACACACAAAGACGTAGCACCTGATTAAAAGAGTAGGCCCAGCTATTTGATCAGGGTTGTGTTAGCCACGGAAAAGATTAAGCTAGCAAAAAAGACGATATTTTATTATTTTTTAACACGTGATTACAATAACGATGGGGGAATCCCCATTTATCTAAACATTCATTCTTTTATACATAACACAGGAGAATAACATATTTCCCTAAAACACGGTAACCACATATGTAGAAATACACTTATATTGGAACAGCACCAATCACTAGATGATCGAGATAGCAAAAAGGCCCAAGAATAGAACCAGGAGATCGCGATTTCGACTGCATGGTCTCCTTAGGCTTGGTTTTTACCATATCTGTTGTGAAATGTTGAAGCAAGGGTTCTTGTTGTCCAAGCTATGGTCAAACATTAAATTTAGTGTTGTGAATAGATAAGAATCCATGATTTTAGTTCATTAATAAAAATACTCCAATTGGACAAGTTAGGGATATCTACCTCATGAGTTTAGCATAGAAATGTTGGTAAATAAGTAAAAAAGGATGACAAAAATGGACGAAAAGATAGCCAGATTCAATGCTCAACAACTCCCGCCAACTAGCCTTCTGCATGTCCTCATGCAGTCCACCACCTCCGTAGGTATGGATTTTGTAGACTGTAGGTCTCATGAAGCTGGGCAAGATCATATTCTAAGGCCATCTCTGTTCCTTTGATTTTAAACCCATCTGAAAGGAGAACTTCCTTCCAGTAATCTGTTGGAACATCATATGCTGGAGTGCAGACCTCTGCAGGTAACTAGATAATAAGAAAATGAAATCGGATCCCCATCCACCAAACCCCACAAGTTTGGAGACATGCCACATATCTAGGTAATCTCGTGAGCACTCGTACAAATTTTGGTGCCCCACGAGGTTCCCTGTTCCGAACAACTATCGGTGACATCATCCACCTTGTTTGACAGCAATCAAGGGCTTCTTTCTGAAAATCAGTTAGTTGATTGACACAAAGATCAAGGCACCATCTTTGTGTCCTCAGCATCCTATCTCTATTCCCTTGGATTCCTAAAAAGGTGTTGTTCTTAGTGAACATTGTAACTAACCTCTCATGCTCTCCTCTTACTACAAATGGCTTGGTAACTTGATTGGATTCAAAAGTGTTGAAAGCCTTCTACCAATGAATCTGATTGAGAAAGTAAGAGGTGAGCGCTCTTAAATGAATGTTCCCTACATATGGAACCATGTTAAAATATCTATTCAACTACAATAGATGCCCATGCAGGTAAAATTCACACATCAAGTGTTGAGTTGGCACGTCATGATTCCTCATTATCCATATGAATTGTACACCATCTTCCATTTCATAACTAATATCATTTTTAATACTTTCCATGCCGAAAAAAATAAAACACTCATGTAAAAATAGGGAATAAGAAGAAGTAGGGGGACAACATGCCATCACATCTTGCACTATATTGAACATCTGCTCTTTATCAGCCTTTAATATTGTCACTTGCTTCTCTAATTGCTCCATCTTGAGCTACTGCTTCTCCTACCTTAAGCTCATAATATGTATGTGCTCCACATATCCAAAGAGATTTGTGGAGGCTCTTTCCTGAGTTCTCCAGATTTCATTTTTATATTGGCCTACAGTGGATTTCCAGGCTTGTACTTCAACCATTAACACATACTCCCAAACTTCAAACAATCTCTCGACTGTGTCTATTTGGGTGGCAGCAGAGGTTGTGACTATCTGGTCAACCTATGTTCCTGCTTCAACCCCTATAGTCTTGGGCTTCTTAGCTTGCCATCTATATTTCATTATCCATTTCTTCATTTGGTGCACCTATTTCCTCAATTTCTTGACTTTCATTTTGAGCTGCATTGTTTCCTGAAACTACAGCTGGTATTTTTGTTTGATTGGTAGTCTTCATTATTCGTACAACTCTACCCATTCATGCTTGACCTGTATTTCCTTCGTTTCAGTGGCTAGAGGTAAATCCCCCGGGACATCTTCTGTTGTGTCAATTGTCGATCCTTCTTCCACTGCCTACTTTTCTTCAATTATTTTGCGCTTCACTCCTTTCCTGCCTAACTATTCCATTGGCTCTATCATCGATACCACTTCGCTTGGTCCCTCCTCTTTGACAACGACTATTTCTTCTTCATGCACACTCTCCATGACTGGCGATGCCCTGGCAACATGGTTTCCTACTAATGTGCTTGTTGGAGTCCATTCTAGTTCCCCAACCTCACGAACGTCTGTCTCTTCTCTCCTCTTAGGCTCCGCAGTGCCTGTCACCTGAGTGGTATCCTACCTGCACGATTGTGGCTTTTGTGATAAATTTGAAGCCACGGGAATGGAAAAATATTATTCCTCTTTCTTCCATGAGGAACGAGTTATCCTTGCTCCTGTTGGAATAAAGAAGGAAAACTAGAATGAATCCTCAACCCTTGTCCCCGAAGTCAATTCTGGTTCTTTTGGGTTAGCATCGACCTCACATCTTGGTTCTCCCACCGTTTCCCTTGCTGGTCCCCTTTTTTCCTTAGCTCTGGGCTTTCCCTGTCCTCATTCTTCTTCTTCCATGGGTTCTCTAGCTAGAGTGGTCATGACCTCTTCCCTAATAGGATTGTCCTCCTCCATCAGCTCCATGGCGACAGGAGATCCCTGTGGGGTACCCTCGATGACAATGTTGACCAATTCACCCACTCTTTCCTATTGTGGGTCTACCTCCATAGTCCACATGCCATGTATTTGCTCTACTAATTCCATAGGCAGGGTTGGTTCTTTTGGAACAACCTCACCTGTAGTACTAGTGGGAATCTTTGTATCAGTCTTCGTATTTCCCATTGACTCCATAGTTTCAGCTCGCACTTGGGGAGTCATCTCTTCTTCAAATTCTTCAGTTTCCATCTACATTTCTTCTGGCTCCTTCTAGTCAATATACTCATCATCTTCTGCATCTTCCTCCATGGCTTTAGGTTCCTTTGGCCTAGGAGTCACACTGGCTACTATCTCCTCCTTTATGGAATCCTCAAACAGTTCCCATGGAATCGGGATCCTTCTGATGGCATTCATTACTAACAGCTGAACCAACCCATGGTGAGTGATGACCCCCAATACCTGTCACGACCCCTGAGCCAAATGCACCATTAAATGAAGGCTCCTTAATAGAAAATAGGGCACATTCATTGAAAAAGTTTTTGCTTGTGGAAATTGCAGGTGAGCTAGTATGCAGAGATGGTATTTGAAGATGGTGGAGTATCTTCCTTCGCAAGTCATATATTTTATGATGAAATCTGCAGCTCCTTCCCATGGGTGTGGTAGTGAAGTTCTATCATACCCCCGACCCTTTTGTGCAATACTTTCTTCGGCTTGCAGGAAGGCCTCAAGGAATTTTGGAAGTGTTGTCCTCCTTGAAAACCAACGTTCTCTGACTTGTGGAATCCCACTGATTTCCACGATGATTTCCTCTGTCTCCACAATCTCGATTCCATGAACCTGAGTGCCTCCTTCTCCCAACTTTAATGCAAACTAAATCATGATTTCTTCATTTGATCCTCTTAGCCCATTGAAATAAATGTCCTAACCTATGTTTTAAGACACTTGCCACACCTCATGATTTCTCTGATGTCTCGTTGTATCCTCAGGTTCATGTTGCACAGATCGACCACCCATTGTTGTAGAGGTAGAATCAACATGACAACTGTAGTTGGCTAGTAGGGGAGAGTGACAGGGCTCCAAACCGGTTGCAACTAAAATAATTTTATGGCCACTTTTGGAGACAACAGATGAAACATTACTAGTACGCTCGAAAATGATGATAGTTTATGGTGATACTGTTAGACATTCAGGAATTTAATGCAACATGTTGGGAGGGTGATTGATATGACTCTACACGTATGAATATGCATTTCAACACATAAGGATATGATTATTGAATACCAAAATAATTAGATTCAGTTAGGTGAAAAGTGTCCGTGATGAATGCTTTTCCGAGGTATGTTGTCATTTGTTATGACGATTTTCCCCCCCAACTAAATGATGGCCATCATCAGCTCATTTGAATGTCCTTTTTTGAATATTTAATTAAATCCATAAAATCGACAGAGACATACCTGTAGACCTGCCTTAAGCTAGAGTAGTAGAAAAAATATCCGATGGAGTAACATCATAGTGAGTAATGGCAACAATGAGTAACAACAACATTGAGTAATATCACAGTGAGTAACAGGAACATTGAGTAACATCACAGTGAGTAACAACAACAATGACTAACAACAACAACGAGTAATGGAAATTCTTGTGTAACAAAACTGGCAGAGTAATGTCAACTGTGGAGTAACGACAGTTACGGAGTAACGACACCGGCAAAGTAACGGCAATGTCGGAGTAACAACACTAGCAAAGTAACATGAATTGTGGATTAATGACACTGGCGGAGTAACAACAGCTATAGAGTAACAACACCGGTGGTGTAATAGTAGTTGCGGACTAACAACATCGACAGTGTAACAACAGTTGCAGAGTAACAGTAGCTACGAAGTAACAACAGTTATGGAGTAACGACACTAAGTGGAGTAACAACACTTAGTGGAGTAACAACACTTAGTGGAGTATCAACATTTAGTAGCACCATCAATGAAACTAAATATCTTTATAGTAGCACTGGTGGAGTAACAACGTTGTGTGTTACCTTCCTCCTGGCCATATTTCTTTATTATTCCTACAAAATACAAACAATCAAGTAATAACCATATATATCTATATATATATCGATATCTATATCTATATATATATATTATATAATATATATATATATATATATATATATATATATAATATATATATATATTATATTATATATGTATGATGTATATATATATATATTATTTCTTTTATTTTTAAATATATTATATATATATATATATATATATATATATATATATATATATATATATATAATTTAGAGTAGAGCGAAATTGTCCTCTATTCGAATAACCATTAGATCAGCTGAATCAGAAAAGTTTTTAACAAAGGCATCTTTAGAGGCTAGATGATGGTATAGTTTTAGACAGTGCCTATTCACCAAGAATGCGGTCTGATTCTCATCTATTGTAACTAGTCTGACCTTGCCATTTTCGAACACTGCATCTACTTGATATGGTCCCATCTTGCGACTGCAAAGCTTGCCTTTGAAATCCTTAAATCGAGAGTGATACAGTAACACCGAATCTCCCACATGAAACACCTTAGTTTGATAAAGTTATCATGCCATTTCATCCTCTGGTATTGAAGAGTAGTAGTCCTTTGGACAACTACTAATCGAATCTCATCTAACTCATTTAGCTATTCTGGTCAGTGTTTATGTGCCTCGGAGAGATCTAGGCCTACTTCTACAGTCGTTACGAGTGTATTGATTTCAAATTCTAGTGAAAACAAAGGGGATTTCCCATAAACTAATTCAAATGGAGAAAAACCATTTGTATTCTTCCATGTTGTTCTGTATCGCCATAAAGCTTCTGGAAGTTTTTGTGCCCAGTCGTGGCAGTGACTTACTACTATATCTGTCAAGATATTTTCCAATTCCTTGTTTGTGCTCTCTACATGCTCATTCGCCCGTGGGTGATAGGGAGTTGTCACTCTATGATTGACCCCATATTTTTGCATCAACTTTTCTATCATATGAGATGCGAACTTTGATGCTCCATCTAATATAATTTCCCTTGGAGTACTGTACCAGGAAAACATTTCTTCAAAAAGAAAGTCTGCCACCACTTGCTATGTTGCTTTTGTGACCGCTCTGGCTTCCACCCATTTAGTTACATAATTGGTGCAAACCAAGATGTAAGCTTTCTAATGAGAAGATGGGTTAAAGGGTCCAACAAAATTGATTGCCCATCTCTCAAATGGTTCAAGGACTATCTGCGGTTGAAGAGGCATTTCATCTGCCTTCCTAGGTTATTCCATCTGCTAACAAATATCACACCTTCAAACATAATCCCTAGCATCTCGAAAGATGGAGGTCCAATAATATCCCATTTGTGGCACTTTATGACCTATTCTTTTGTCTGCAAAATTTCCTCCATAGGGTCCATCATGTTTGACCTTTAAGATCTCGTAAATATCATCCTCTGCCACACAATGCCAAACCTATTGGTCCACCCTTGTATGGAAGAGATATCCTACCATCCATGAAAATCAGGTAATCTGGGGAATGATCTTCCTTTGCTCCTTATACGAAAGATGATGGGGTACCTTTCCTTTAGTAAGATAATTAGCAATATCTGACTACCATAGAGTGTTAGTAGAAAGTGCAAAAATATGTTCATTTGGAAAATTATCCTCAATTAGTGTGTTCTTACCATCATCTTCCATCCTAGATAAGAAATCTACAACCACATTGTCCTTCCCTGCTTTATCTACTATAGTAATATCAAATTCCTGTAGTAGTAACAACCATCTTGTAATGCGACCAGGGGTAATAGGTTTGTTCATTAAATACCTGATGGCTAGATGATCATTCTGCACAAAAGTAGGATACCCAATAATATAGTGCCGAAATTTGTTGATGGCGTAAATGACAACAAGGACTTATTTCTCAATTACTATGTAGTTTAATTCAACAAGAGTCAAGTTCTTACTAACATAGTAGACTGCGTAGGGTACTTTATCCTCCTGTTGTCTCAGTACTACACCAATTGTTGTTTCAGAAGCATTTGTATGAATGTGGAAAGGTAATGTCCAGTCGGACTCCTAAGGATCGTAGCACTATAGACCAATTTTTTAATCTTTGTAAAAGCTGCATCACAGTCATCTGACCACACAAATTCGGAGTCTTTTGTTAGTAATTGAAATAGTGGGTGTGCTACTTTTGCAAAATTTTCTATGAAACACCTGTAATAACCAACACATCCAATAAAACTACATACCTGTGTGGGAGTTTTAGGCGTTGAGAAGTGCAAAATTACCTTTATCTTTCCCGTGTCCATTCCGATTCCTTTTGCTAAGAGCAAATGCCCTAGAATGATTCCTTCTTCAATCATCATATAAAATTTCACTTTACTCAGAGAGACACGTGCTTGCCTACATATTCTGAGAACTTTTTCCAGATTTTTCAGGCCTTCCAAATATGACTCCCCATATGGAGTAAAGTCGTCCATATAAATTTCAACATTGTCATCTATCAAGTCAGAGAAGATTCCCAAAATTTCCCTCTGGAACATTGCAAGAGCATTACACGGGCCAAAACGAAGGACTCAGTATGCAAATGTTCCCCAGAGGCATGTGAAAGTGGTGTTATCCTAATCCTCTGGAGCTATCTAGATCTGGTTGTATCCACTAAACCCATATAGAAAAGAGAAAAAATTCCTACTAGCCAGTGTGTCCAAAACCTGATCAATAAATGGCAAAGGGAAATGGTCCTTCTGCGTTTCTTTATTTAACTCGCGATAATAAAGGAAAATCTAGCATTTACCATTGTTTTTGGGGACCATTACTAATGGTGAGACCCACTGGCTATCTGAGATAGGGTAAATGAAACCCACATCCAGTAGTTTCTGAAGCTTTTCTTTCATAATATTTTTCAATGCAGGGTTCTTTCTTCTCTGCAGTTGTCTTACATGATGACAATCTTCCTTAATATATATGTGATGGGTACATAGGTTGGTAGGTATCCCCTTCATATCTGAATAATCCCAGGCTAAAGCTTTTTTATGTTTCTGAAGAACATATATAAGCTGCTTCTTCTAGGATTCTGATAGATTAGGATTAATATTCAAAGTTTTTCCTGGTTCTATCTCTACTTGAACATTTTCATGAGGTGCATCATTAGGTGGTTCCTCTAGTCCTCTTGCTATTTCGATAACTTCCTGAGTTTCACAACTTAGGATGGATTCTAGAATCTGTTGGTTTAGTTATGAAACAAAGCAAGGATCATCCATGAAGGAAGTGATCACATCATCTTCTGATTCCATTTTCAGCTAAAGGGCCTGTCCAATAGTGAGGATAGGTCTTACTTCCTCATTTTCCATTTCAGGTTCTTGGTTTGATGGAAGGATTTGGTTCTGCAGGTGGATATAATACCAAATTCTTAGTGTTATGCCCATTTGAAATGACCATGTTACCTAATTGGCACGCAATGTAAGCATCCGTAGTAGCCAGCCATGGTCTTCCCAAAATTAGAGGATGACTGCCTATTGAGGATTGTGTATGTAATACTAGGAAATCTATGGGGTAGTGCCATGAATCCACTAAAATTGTTACATCTTCCAACTTCCCTATAGGTTTAACTGTAGACTGATAGCTAGTTCTAAAACTATAAGTGTATGCTTCAAATTGTGAAGGCCTCATGCATGCATGGTTTGGGTGGTAATGACATTAATGGTAGCACCTAGGTCTACTAGCAAATTTGGACTCTCTACCCATTATTCTGTATTGTCAAAATTAGGTTCTCTGGCATTGATGTTCCCATCATGAAGTTCGATAATTTTCCCATAACAGGAATAGTGACGAGGGTCTTTACATTTCTTTCCAGGCTTCTTTGAACAATATTCCCTAAGAGTCTTTGCATATATTGGTACATTCTTCATATCTTGTAACAAGGGAAATTTAACAAACAAGTTTTGCAATTCTCCTAATAAATCAAATTTAGCTTGAGGGCTTGGTTTACTCATATTTAGTCTCTCTAGGTAAGGCGATTCAGCTTGATGCTGATTCACAGCAGGCATCTGGTTTCTACTAGTTTGTTTCAAATCTTTACTAACTTGTTCTGCATCCTTACCTTCACCACCAAGTTCTTCAATGACAACTCGAGGAGGTTGGACATTCACTATCCGCGCTGATCACAAATTCATTGCATACAACTCTGCAGTGGAGATACTATATGAAGGCACCTTAAGAACATCAGCTTGATGAGTTCCCTTATTATTAAGATTAGGGTTACGTTGCATTGGAAGCTGAGTATGGGTAGTCTGGTTACGAGGAAGCACATTAGAGGGCAATTGGATTTTCTGTTGTGGCGTCTACTGGGGGAATTACCCAAGAGAGGATCCTCGCCATGTTGGAGCCCAAGGAGAGCTCCTACTGGTTTGAGGATTCCACTGCTACCAAGGTGGAAACTGGTATTGCGGCCACATGAGGGGATAAGGCGTGGTCTGAGGATTCATATTGAAATTATTAGACTACTAAGATGGATCCCGATACATGCCTTGATTTCCCATTGGTGGTCAAGGATGGCATGGCTTCTTAGACCCCATGAGGTACAGTTACTCCATGTCCTCTCCCGTCTCTTGAAATACTGCTTTTAGGACCGGGAAGGAAGGGCATGAACTTGTTGCATGGTTAAGCTCATACATTATATATTCCTTTATGGATTTTAGTGGGCATTCCCTTTCCAGATGCTTCTTTCTGTATTTCCAACAGAATATGGCCATGGTCTTTTCTAGTTCCAGTTGCTTCGGCTTACTTGTAGAGTACTCATTTGTACCGACAGAGTGCTGAGGCTATATGTCCTCAATTTGTCTAATAGGTTTCTAATTTATGTCTTTGTAACACCCCCGCCAGAGCCCTTTGTTGTACGAATACCTTGCTTGTTTCTTGCAAGCCCCCTTGAGCATTGAATGCATAACTCACAAATGGTCTCAAATCTCTCCTTGGAGATGTCTCCCTTTCCTAAAATGTTTAGCAGTTCCATCAAGCCCTCAAGAAAAGCCTATAAGAGGATAATTTTGAAAATTTCCTTATCTAGATCAGATTCACCTGACCTCTGTAAGGTGTAATGAAACCTTTCCACACAATCTACCAGGCTCTCATCCTCTTTTTGTGTGAACTTAAAAATCTCATCCTTAATGTTCCGGGATTTACAATAATCCTGGTATTTTTCTAGAAAATATTTCTACATATCCTCCCATGTGGTAATAGACTTTCCTCCTAGGACCATGAACCATCACAGAGCCATTCCTTTTAATGTAGAAGGGAATATAGTTAACCTCTGGGCATCTATTGTGTAGTCATACCCCTAGGAAACTATGTCGAACTCGAACAACAATGTGCCGGGGTCTTCCAAAATAAGCCCATGAATGGTTGGTAAAGTTTCCAATGGAATAGGCTTCATGGGTGCATCGACTCCCAGATATCCAATCAAAAAATTGATGGTAGTAGTTGTGGGAGCCATTAATATCTTCCAATAATTCATAGGGATTTCAACAGGATCTGTGGAAGATGACTAAGGATTTCTTACCACTAGAGTTTGGGTTGCTTTAGTGGCACTTCCCCAATCCCTTGGTGATGTGAGTATCTCCTCATTTATTTCTCATTCATCCTAATGGTTTTATCCCTCAGCTATGACCTCTTTTCCCTTGCTGGAGCAGTCTGATCCTCTTGATGTTTTGCTTGTGACCTCTTCTTCTTCTATCACCAGAGTAATATTCTCCTGGTCAGGTCTACTGTTGGGTATTTCTTCCACTGTTAAAGGGATATGTTGCATTGAATCACCAGAGAATGTTGTAGACAACACAGGTTGATGTACTAATTTCCCTTTGGACTTCACTCTTCATGCCCCTGGTCTCACAACTACGTCTGAGGGTGCCTCAGATTCAACCTTCTATATGATTTGCTAGATATAGGTCTTTCTTCCCAGATCTAGTCCTCTCTTTGGAGCTCTCCCCCTACCCCTTTTATTTGATTCTTTGTTCATACAAAAGTTTGGTATAATAGAGAGTCTTAGTATGAAATTACAATGCTTTGATCTTGGAGTAAGGTGTCAAAGGACCATTCCTTCCCCAAGATGAAATAACTACAAAAGAAAGGCAGCAAGAGAAAATGGAAATCTAGAATTTCAGGCCTAGAGAAGGGTGTCAAAGGACTCCTCCCTCCCTGAAATAAGAACCAAAAACAAAACACAAACCTTGAGAAGACCTAATGCTTCTAGATCTAAAGCAGGGTGTAAAAAGACTCCTCCCTCCCAAGAGTAAAAGCTAGGGTTTCTCGAAAATCACAAAAAGGGTGTTAAAAGAAATGTAAATCCAACTCAGGTCCTGGAGTAGGGTGTCAAAAGACTCCTCCCTTCGTAGGGCAAGAGGGTCGCCCAAAATCAACAGAAAAGAAAAAATAAACAAACAAAAAGAACACCTATGCTCAGGACCTGAAGTAGAGTGAGAAAACTTGTTCTCTCCCCAGGACGAGAGATTGACCTTCTCGTTGGTCTGGATCACTATTTGCACCTTGTTAACCTCAACGGAAATGACACCAAAATGTTGGTGTCAATGTATGCACATTTTATTCACCCTATTCCCACATTAATTTATCAATCTAGGTGTGTATCCTTTCAAGGCAATGCATAAAGTATATGCAGGTGGAAGAACACAATTCGTTCCAATCAAGGGCTCATGGCTAAGATTCAAAACATGAATGTAAGAGTAAATAAATCATAGAACTCTAGAAACAATTACAAGAAGTAAATAATTATAACAACAAACATAAACTATCAATTAATGTACATGAAAAGACGCAGTACCTGATC
Source organism: Pinus taeda (assembly GCA_000404065.3). Taxonomy (NCBI): domain Eukaryota; kingdom Viridiplantae; phylum Streptophyta; class Pinopsida; order Pinales; family Pinaceae; genus Pinus; species Pinus taeda. Next base: position 52,455 of record APFE031225635.1, on the reverse strand, counting down.
AGAAGAGCAAGCCCAGCTCTCTGATCATGGCTCTGTTAGCCACAAAAAATATTAAACCAAAAAAACAGATGATATTTTATTATTCTGTAACAAATGATTACAATAGTGATTGGGTAATGCCCAATTATAGGAACATTCTTTCTTTTATACACAGCACAGAAGAGTAACATATCTCCCTGAAAAGCAGTAATCACATATGAAGAAACACACATCTGTTGGAATGGCACCAATCACTAGATGATCGAGATAGCAAAAAGGCCCAAGAATAGTCCCAGTGGATTGTGACTCCAACTCCGCAGTATCCTCAGGCTTGGCCGTTATGAGATCTATTCTGAAATGATGAACCGAGGGTTCCTGTTCTCCAAGTTGTGGTCAAACATTCAATTCAGTGTTGCGAATAGATGAGAATCCGTGATTTTACTTCATTAATTAAAATATTCCAATTGGACAAGTTTGGGATATTTACCTCATGATTTTCACATAGCAATGTGGGTAAATAAGTACAAAAACGGTCAAAAAGGATGATAAAATGAGCAGAGAGATAGCCAGATTCAGTGCCTAACACTATTCCATGGATTTATCTATAAAATTTTGTCACTCAATGTTTCCATCTGGACACTCCATGAAGATTACATAATAAGGAATGAGGTAATCCACCCCATGAAGGCACCTAGTTTATGACATCCCTTTGTGACCCAATATTCACAATTACCTAGTAGGCTCCCATCCCCCAATTTAACTTCGATTAAGTTTAGATTCAATAATCATCACATGCATAATTATTCCATCATCTCATGAACAAATATTATACATGTAAATACACTCATACACTCAAAAAATTGACGACATCAACAGTTATGAACCATAATATAGAACAATGAAATTATAGTCATAACTTTAAATATGTGATGACATGAAGAGTAAGGAGCGACATATAGAACATCCAAAGCAATTGAAGGAGGCTATATTATCTTAAATAATTGTCACCTGGAAAATCGAGCAGTAGCACTCAACCTAGAACTAGCTACCTCCAGTTCACCCCCGAGCCAAGAGTTCTTTCCATGGATCAACTCCCTCCTGTTGTTCTCTTTAATGGGTATTTAGTACCCTCTTTCAGGATATGGCTTCCTTTAGTGGCATCCCACTTTTAAGTGGATATTTTTATCCATTTGTCTAGGCTTTCCATGGAAAAGCTTTCCTTTCTCTGCCATGAGGACTTTCCCATAAAAGCTTGTATTTCTCTCCTCTAAGGTTTTTATGTTAAGCTTAGCACATTTTTCTAAGTATGAAGTCTAATGGATATTTATCTCCCAACTCATTAATATTATCTATAATTTTATCTAAAATTCTTGTCATGAAATAATTATCCATCACCATTCACCAATGGGATTTCATTTGGCAATAATCTCATCCCTTTGTGTCTCATTTTACAAGTGATTAATTTATATTTATTTATTTAATACTAAAGTATTTACTTTCATTTTTACATGTGAGACCTAGCTTTTCTTAGCTTAGGTCAACAGAGTGTTACATACAATAGAGGGGTGCTACATACTACCCACCTTAAGTTTACACTGTCCTCGGTGTATTACTGCATCTTACAATTTATTTCCTCATTCACAGGTACTTGTTCCTAAATTTCTAGGTTCCCACAACCTTGCCACCTCAAACAAATATTCTAGTATATATGTTACAAAGGAGTTCTACCAAAATTCAATTGCTACCTATAACATTTTTTCAATCAGTTATGTGAGAGACTTTAGATGACATAAAAAAAAAACTCAATTTTGTTTACCACAGTTAATGTGAATCTTGATATAATAGTACTACTATTTGAGGAAATATGGGTTAATGTTGCTTGCCATTTAACTATGATTCATTAGTTTAATTTTATTATAATAGGAATAAATTGCATGCTCTTCTAATGCATTTGTGTTCTTGTCGAACACTTGCATCCTGCAGTCTCCCTACATTAGTCACAACAATTCAAACTAGCACTTTTGACCAAACAACATGTATAAAACATTACCTTCGGCTAACTCATAACCATCAAAATCATAAACCATATGTAACCAACAATTATATATCATAACCATAAATCAAATGTATAAAAAATAGAAACAAAACATCGATACTTATCCTTCAACTACTCCTTAACTTCCACCTTTTTCTTTTTTCGGTACACACTCTGGATTAGTTACCATGCCAAGAAATCTCCTAGTTTCTTCTTCCCAACCATTTGTACCTACACAAAATGTGCATAAAACTCCTACAGTTATACATGTCATGTGTCATCATGCAATACATGCATCCATATTAGTACCATTCGTACTGTTTGCACAGTACCACCTGTATAATGTGTACACAATACCAGATGTCCATAGCGTCAACTACATGACATATATTCCATAACCATGTTAGTTTTATGCCAAAATTTCCTTCAATTCTTCATATAATATTTAGGGAAGTCCAATCAAACTATACTCAGTTTGTCGACTGGAGAGAAAGGAATTCATGAACCTATTCAACCGTTGCAACAAGAGCATAAGTAAATGATTTTATGTCGAAGTGTTCAAATGTTCAAGTGATTTTATTTGGTTGATAATTTTCATGGGTATTGTGGTTTCAGGACATTTTCAAAAAATTAATACCATCGAGGTAATCATCCATACTAAAAATTTCTCATACCAATAACTTTGAGTTTTTTAATATAATTGGTCATGAAACCAGGTCTTAATAATAACGGACTATTGACTTTGATATTTATTCTAGTATGGACTTCAATGTTATATTTGAAGTCTAATAACAGCCTTAACTTTTTCTTTAGTCAAGAAAATAATCATTTGGTACTCAAAAGTACTCCATACTTGAACTAATCATGCCATATGATTTGTTGTTTCTCTTTTTACACTTCTTCCAACACCTTGTTGGCCATGAAAAATTTAGTGTATGTCCAAAACCAATTGAACAATCAATATGCAAATACATACATTTCTCATACATGAGTTACATATGAGGTTATAATATTCTCAATTCCACAACCATTAAGCTTTTAGTGACCATGTGACTCAGTGTGTGAACCAAGGTCATTACCATGTTGATACCCCACTTAACATTAAATCATTACCTTGTGGAAAACAATTCATAAATTGTTTATGAAATAATTGTTATGTTGTTATATTCAAAACTCGACAACACTAGAAATGAAATTTGACATGTATACTTCTCCCATATCGCTTGATAGGAAGTAGTCATACAAAATATGTATTTCGCATTGTACGGTTGTCCATTTATTTGAATAGATGGCTAGATACCCAATATATTTGTTCACCACAATCCTAATTACTAGTGCCACTTAGCCATCATCTTCTTCATTTTGTAATAAGTTTTTTCATGATTTTTTATCCTCTTTCTTCCTCATATAGAACATTTTATATGTTCCATTTCACTTGATGCATACATTACTTTACTAGTAGCATAATATCCTTAGATCATCGTATGAAAAAATTGTTTATTAGTTTGGACAAGTCATGTTTTGTATCTAGTGTACAGGTCCTACTAGTCATTAGGTTGCGATGAATTTACCTAATGCATCAAGCATCACCATATCTAGTCTGCAAGTACACTTTGTTTATATAAATTACACAGACTATTTTAATTTGATCACTTCCCACAAGGCGTACATTTCTAAGAACTTCAATCATTCTATAGATTGGAAAGGTTCCTATTTGTGACAAACTACTAATGGAACCCCATTTCTATCTTAATGGATATGAAAATTAAGGTTGTGAAGTTTTATGTTGCACACCTTAAGTTGAAAATGTTCACACATTATAATTTCACGAAACTATTGGGAATGTGCACTTAAGCTTAATATTATCTTTCTACTATTAAACGACAAGTAATAGGAGTTTATTTTATGCTTCCATTATGTATCTGTACTTTTGGATGCCAGTACCATTGACCTACCTGTGAGGGTCATAAAATTGTTCATGTGTGATGTCTTCATGCATACAGTGACTTGTATTTCTAGTCTGCACACTCTTCACAACTCTAACCCTAGTTCAATCTAGATTGAACATATGATTTAAGGTTCTTTTCTATATTAGTTAGAATTATTTAGATATTTCTTTACTAGAAAAAGATAAACATGTAGGTTCCAACTTATTAAATGTGCATATTGGTATTAAATATTATAATCATGATTTGATAGAGTTTAATTCCCTTGAATCATTTTTTCCATAACGGTGGATTAACAATTGAACATGTGGCAAAACCACATCCAAAAATGGACTATATCATTACATGTAGATGCACTAATTAGCACAAAAGATTAAATTGAAAGACACTTTATTTTTTTTAAATACATGGCCTCATACCACATACAAACACCTGTCTTTCATGAGCTTAATGATACTTCATGGGAATTTCATGTGCAAAAATCCTTCAGAATCCATTGTAGGTTGGAAACCAATTAATTAATCATCGATTTCGGACACTTTTGATAGAATGTCATGAACTCATTTTCTTAATATTGGAAATAATAGTGAGAGGGGGGGTAAATCAGTATTATCAAATCAAGATTTTTTCTTTTTCATAATTATATTTATATACGCTACTTAAGAAAGTGGAACTAGCATGTACTCACAACTGTCTTTAAGGAAACTAACATTTATGTAGTAAACTTATGATTCAGTTAATTCATCATATGTTGATCTTTCATCAGTGCATTAGTACTTCATCAATCATTAAATGGAAACCATGTGCAGTATAAGCATAATAAACCATTACACATAAGAAACACACATGAACACCAATATTTAAGGTGGAAACCCAATGTGGGTGAAAACGACCTACTGTTGTCGTCTATGTCTTCTTTTAATAAATAAGAAAATTTCTTTACAGTACTAGTGCAGACTCATATCAGTATGTAGGCTTCTACCTGCAAAAGGTTACAACCTTTCCTCATTATCCAACTTCTACTGGAAGGGAGCTACAACCCTCTAGCTATTGTACTAGCCAATATGTTTACTAGTACGTAGGTGCCAGCCTACAAAAATCTCCACTCTTCCACCAAGGACAATGTTTCATGAATTTTCATAGTGGATGCTCCTAGCACATATCAAGACATATGAAGACCTTGAATCATCAATAACCTGTCAGAGATTTAGGAACTCAAACTTCATCAACCAATAGGTAGTTAATCTGAAACAATTAGATAACTGTTAATAGAACACTGTGATGAACCCACAAACATGTATCAACATTCAAAACCAATTGAAACCTCAAAAGTTAATGTGTCAAACTGTATACGCAACTTCAATGAAGAAAACCTATGGGTATAAGCTACTTCCTTCAGCCCATCCTTCGTACAACTCTAAAGATTTTGAATCATAAAATCTCTGAATCATAAATTGTGTCAACCAGTAGTGTACTGAACATCTACCATCAACTTACAAAAATTTACATAGGAAGGAAACAAAAAACACTTCTTCTCACTTATCCAATAAATCAAATATCAACCTCTTTATGCATTCAGATTTACATTTAGATCTAAGAAGACTTCATTGACAGACAATAGCAAAACAGCATCAACAATAAATCAGCAATACTGATCTGATAGATCGGTCATCTGTAAACATCAAGCCTTTCTTTTGTATGCGCTACTTGAAAGAACAAAACCTATGTGTATACATTCTTTTGTCGAGATGAACCTACGTACAAATCTGCAAATATTGACCCAGAACTTTGCTGCAATTCCAGACTTTAGAGAAACCTAGAGCATGATAGACAATCAATAAAACAGACACAAAACATCATATCTAGCCTCAACCAATTCAAATCATTCAAGAATAAGTCATCTCAGGTCTCATGATCCTAATCCAACATTGAACTCAAGGTGAACATAAATATTTCAGATCTAGTCCCAAACATAACCCTGCAACGTAAAATATACTTTAGATAGAAGTATTCCTTAGAATCTTATTCACTTGCACATATGGCCTTATGTTCCTCTCTTCTTTATATAGTTTTCGGCGTTTCTCAATACGATTGACCGAATCGACTTAGGACCAATACCTTGGATCAAATACCAGAGACCCAATACCTCAGACTAAATACCTAGGGTCAATATCATATTCCAAAGATACCTTCGACCAAAAACCTCTTACCAAAACCATGGTTTTCAACATCTACACACTTTTCCTTCTGTGGGAGTGCATGTGTACGTTATACACTATTTTTTTTCTGAGTGCATGCATGTATACGATGTTTGGACTAAGTGAACCTGGGTGTATCTCTTAAACTTCTCTTATATCATCTTCTTCCTTCAATTCTTTTATTATGATCAGTAGACCTTAGTTCCATATTCTTGATCCATTGTACCACTGCCCTATTGCCTATGAATATTCATGTTAGCTTCTTATCAAAACTGAGTGGACCTATAGAGTTGCAATCAAGGACAATACTTGTATCATAATTCCAACAATCTCGCGCATTGTACTTGAAGGAAACCATGATGGTGTTGACTACTACAAGCTGTAAAGATAGTTAGAGATAGCATACAACGCCAAAATACCAAAATGCTCTCCCCCTTTGACATCAAGGTCGAAGGGTAGACCACTCTACTCTCCTCCTTTGCATGATGTTACCCATACTCCCCCTTAGTACATGCCGAGTCTTGAGAGAGATGATTCAATTTAATAACACGACATTATAATTCAACAAAGTGAGTATGACCTCCCTATGACCATGAACTCATACATACATCAATCACCCAACCAAGTGGGGATACACCATATTTGACTCGTTTTCCCAACCAAGTGGTGGTATACCAAAGTTTATACATAATAGAAATACAACAATTATTATATCATTCATCCCAAGGATATAGGGGAAATAAATAACATCATATGATCAATAAAACTCATTGAAATATAGACCATCATATCATAGTAATGAATGATGCAACTAAGAAATAGTTGAGTTCAGCAACCATAATGCTAATAATGTGGAAAGTGAATGCTCCACTTGAACCTCTTCTACCATTTTTTTCAATAGAAAAAATATACGCAGTTTCAGCCAAGGCAACCCCTATGTACCTGTGCATATACTTCATGAAACCAACGTGTAGTAAACTTCCTCAGAAAAACTGGATTTAATAGTAGGATGATGCAACAACAACTCCCAACTTTTGTGTGAGATATTGAAGTGTTTCTCTGGGAAGTGGCTTATTGAATATATAAACAACCTATTCTTCGCAGGGGACATTCTCCAATTTGACCTTTTTCCCAAGCACTTGTTCTCATAGAAAATGGTACTTGATGGGTATGTGCTTCGTCTTGGAGTGCATGATTGGATTCTTACAAATAATGATGGCACTTGTATTATCACATAGAATGGAGATGGGAGTAGTACATGTGATTTCAATGCCTTGCAAAGTTTGTATCATCCAAAGTAGTTGTGTGAAGCAAGATGTAGTAGCCACATATTCTACGTCAGTTGTAGATAAAGCAATTGAACTTTGTTTCTTATTGAACCAAGACACTAGCGAGGAACCCATATAGAATGCACCACCACTAGTGCTTTTTCTATCATCAACACTTCCTGCCCAATTTGCATTTGTATATGTATGAAAAGTAAGATCTGCATCTCTAGGAGACCATAGTCTGAAGTCCTAAGTTCCCTAAAGATATTTGCAAATTGTTTTGACTACCTGAAGGTGTGATTCTGTTGGGTCCCCATAACACTAGTGATTACCCCATTACTATTATAGTTCTACCCCTTATTAATATTGTTGTGCCACTATTGTGCCCATATTGTTACTATTGTGCCCCATAGAAGCCCACTATTGTTATTATTGTGCCCTTACATTATTATTGTTATGTAGGCTCTGATTATGTTATGACCCCTTAGACTCCTATATATAGCAAGAAGGTCTCTTCATTTGCATCATCCAAGAATTGTTCATTTATGTAATATAAATGAGGTTTCCCCCTCGAAGAGGCTGAATTATAAGGCGTTGGTCTATCTTTTCTATCTTTTCTTGAGCTGGTTTCATAACATTTGGTATCATAGCTTTGGATTCCAGGGTTTCGTTGCTCCAAACAGGTCATCGTGGAATTTTCGCTATAAAGTTTTTTCAGCAACGTTTCAGAAGTTGAAAAAAAACCCATTTGATAAGACATTGCACTAAATCTGGGGTCTGAATTTCAGAGGATTTTGCACTATAATTGCGGAGATATGATCTGAGGAAGTTGGTCTTTTTGCAGACTCCTCAATTACATTCCAAATAGGTGACCTTGGGAAAATCACCATAACTTTTTCTCTGAGCATTGGATTGAAATTTCGTAAAAAGGTGCAGAAAGAGGACATATTGTGGTCTCTTTTTTATATTTTTTAGAGCCAGAGGTCGAAACAGTGACTCATGGAATGTCATACAAGTTTTCTCTACTGAATTAGTCTATAATCAGGTCACTGTGGGAGATTTGGCATAACTCTTCATTGCAGACTCTAATTGGGGTCAGATTGGTGGCATTGGAAAGAGGACATAGAGGACTACCACAGGTCATAGAGCTCCTACAAAGTGAAAAAAGGTGTGTATATTTTTGAAATGTTTGCTTAAGCTTGGTTTGAAAATTTATTTTGAAGGAATTCAAAGGGCATAGTGAAGCATTATTATCAGTAATTGATGCCCCGAAGAAAGAAAATGGAAACACCTAGTAGGTGACCTGAAAGCTTCTAGCATGACTCATGAAGAAGAGGAAGAAATTCAACATGATATATCAAAATTACGAGACCAAGTGCAACAAGTGTCACTTGCACAAAAAGGAATAGAATCTAAGATGGATTGTTTAGAGAAAGGTGTAGAAGCTAAGATGAATGACATGGAAGCTAAGATGGATGATTCGAACATAGATTTGAAAACAAACATGGAAGAATTGAAGATAAATATGAATAAGTTGCTACAAGAAAGGGTCACTAAAGGTGAAAGGGTAGTAAAGGAAACTCATGATGAGTACAAAAGAAATGTTAATCATGATTCCATAGACTCTAATGTTGGATCAAAGATGCACCATATTCCAAAAATCAGTATGAGGAAGTTTGATGGCAAGGATCCCGCAACATGGATATTACAGATGGAGCAATTT
>APFE031225635.1:12124-39107 GCA_000404065.3 Pinus taeda | reverse complement strand
TCTCAAGAAAGGATGAGGATGTGGAAGCATTGTTGTGCACCATTTCTATTATCCAACTAGATTGGATAAACTAAGAAAGGGAGGAATGGAAGAATGACAAAGAAGTGTTGGCACTCATTTGAAAGTTACAACAAGATCCCAGTACATCTGATACATTTAGCTGGAAAAATGATTCATTATGGTACAAAGATTTCTTATACCTATGTAAGAATTCCCAACTCAAACAAAAGATTCTTATGGAATTGCACACTTCTCCCTTAGGAGGGCACTCGGGATTTTTAAAAACTTACCACAGGGTTAAGAAGGAATTTTTTTGGGATGAACTTAAATCGTATATTCAAAAGTTTGTGGTGGAATGTTTGGTTTTCCAACAAAATAAAGTTGAAACAATTAAGACCCCGGGTCTATTACAATTTTTATCCATTCCAAGCCAACGTTGGGAGGAGGTTTCAATGGAATTTATCACATGTTTACCCAAGTCTGAAGGAAAGAGTGTCATCATGGTGTTAGTTGATATACTTACCAAGTATGCACACTTTTGTGCATTATCACATCCATTTAAAGACAATACAATTTCTACGACATTTATGGAAACAATTCAAAAGCTACATGGAAACCCAAAGATTATTGTAAGCAACAGAGATCCCATTTTCACTGGTAATATTTGGACTAAATAATTTTCTTGTCTCGGTACTCAGTTAGCTCATAGCTCATCTTATCATCCTCAATCTGATGGGCAAACTGAGATAGTAAACAATAGTTTGGAAGGATATCTTTGTTGCTTTGTATCTGATAAACAGACACAATGGGTCAAATGGTTGCCTCTGGCTAAATCGCAGTATAACACTTCCTTCCATATTGCAGCAAAAATGACCCCATTTATGGCACTTTATGGATATCATCCACCATCCATCACATCATATTTAAGAGAAAATTCTAAGGTTCAAGCAATGGAACATCACATCAAGCATCAACAACAAGTTCTCCAACTCTTAAAGGATAACCTCATGTTGGCGCAGAATAGAATGAAACAACAGGCAGATCAACCTCACAGTGAAAGAAGTTTTGATGTAGGTGACTGGGTATTCTTACGGCTACAACCATATAAACAAATATCCCTCAAGCAAGCTAAGAAGGATAATAAATTATCACCAAAGTATTATGGTCCGTACAAGGTGTTGCAAAAGATTAGTACTATGGCATACAAATTGGAGCTTCCTGCAACTTCCCGAGTGCGCCCATTTTTCCATGTTTCATGTTTAAAGAAGGTTATAGGTGACAAGCTCCCAGTTCAAACAATATTGCCAAAACTTGATGAGGAAGGAAAAATCAAATTGGAACTAGAAGCAGCCACAAAAACAAGAACTCAATAGCTACGAAATCGATCAATTTCGGAATATCTCGTCAAGTGGAAGAACTTATCCGCTGAAGGTTCCACATGGGAGGATGATAATTTTATAGAGAAGCATCCAGAACTACTCAAGCGTTGAGGACAACACTTTTCAGAAGGAGAGGGGCATGTTAGGCCCCTGTAATACTAGTGATTCCCCCATTACTATTGTCATTGTATCCCTTATTTTTATTATTGTGCCCCTATTGTCCCCATATTGTTATTAGTATGCCCCCATAGAAACCCACTATTGCTATTTTTGTGCCCTTATGTTATTACTGTTATGTCGCCTTGATTATATTGTGACCCCTTAGACTCCTATATAGAAGGGAGGTTTAGTAATTTGTATCATCCAAGAATTGTTCATTTGTGTAATGTAAAGGAGGTTGCCCCCTCGAAGAGGCTGAATTCTAAGGCATTGATTTATCTTTTCTATCTTTTTGTGAGCTAGTTTCCTAATAAATGCAAGTCCATGATGAAAGCTAAAATATCACCACCTGAAAATAGCCAAAAATTATGAGAAAAATCTCATGTTTGTGAGACTAGCTTATATATGAAACAAGTTTGGAAAATAAAGAAAGATTATAGTTGAAACTTTTATAGATATATCTCATGTAGACTAAATTTTGTAATATAAGAGAAGACAAGATCTCAGTCAGTTAAATCGTTCAAGGAAGGGGATTGCTTGGATGTCGAAATGGGAGTAAGTTGACAAAATTCCTTGGTTAAAAGACTCTAACAATTGATTTAACCTTCCTATGTCGAAAAACCCCAATCAGGTGGATTGCCCAAGGAAGGGGATTGCCTAGACACTGAAATGGTGAGTAACTGCAAAGATGGGGAAACTTGTCACACATTCATAGGATTGGGGATGTGAATGTATATATCTGATTACAAGTAATGAGCTAAATTGTTACATGTGGAAGGCTAACGAAGCAAAGGACAATCACACAAAAAACTATTAAGTTGAAATTTCAATTGTTGAAATGGATGTTGTTTTGTGGGAATTGAGATTCCTTATGGAAAATATTTAATGACTATATATGACAATGGTCATAACACATATTTTATGTTGGTTTGATGATATAGATACCAAGTGGAACTTTGTAGGTCAGTAAATGACCAAAAAATGAACACAAATCTTATTGTTGAAGTAGCAGAAATGATAAAGAACATGGTGAATGATGCTAATACAAAGGAGAAAGGATGTGGGTGCAGTTGAAAGATAGTAGCCCATAGACTACTGCAATGAACAAACAACGCTTGAAAGAGTGTAATTTTATTGAAGATAACATATGAGAGGGTGTGAACATTAAGTATGATGTTCCCTTAAGGGGGAGGGGAATGTAACATCCCTTTTTCCTAACTCCTAAAGTTTTGTAATGTAATTTAGGAGCTTAATGTTGGAGGGCCAACATGGATATTTTCCAAGATTACCTTATTTAAATATTTTGATTTAATAATAAAATTGTTGAAGTTGAAGAAGAAGGACAAGTTAATACAGAGCCTGGATTTTAGAAGGGTAGATTGCTTAATAAGTATATGAGGGAGATTGGGAAGTTTTCCTAGCTTCCCTAAATTAAATGTTCTGACCCCCCCTGATGTGCTCATTGAGTTTTAACCTACTCAAAATAATTATTAGATAATGGCAGAGGAGATACAGGGGTTGCTCAAGTATAGGATACATTACCTCATGATAGAGTCTTGTTATCCTCGAAGCCCAAGAAGGGATCCTTCTTTTGTGAAGCAATACTTGTGGACATAAAGAAAAAGGGTGAGGAGTTAGTTTTGGAAGCAGATATAGGAGGATTGCAACGATTGGAGGAGAGACCCAAACTGTGTGAAAAATTCGGACCATTGTAACCTTGTGAACTTGTGTAAATACACTATATTGTAGAGTCTGGACTTGAATTACAATAGTTGAGGAAACTAGTGAGAGAACCTTCTACATGAGTCAGACAGACTAAAAAGAACTCAAACCTTTTGATTGTGTTTGCACATGTGAAGCACTAAAAAGAGGGATAATAGCAGAGGAAACCATAGGGAGTGGTGAAGGGGTCTTCCTTTTTGCTATGTAATCCCTCACAGACAACATTTTGTTGCGTATTTAGTCTAGACTCAGTGCTTGAGATGTCGCATCCATGCTTTATAGCCAGCGAAAGAGATTAGCCTTCATTCTCTATCCCCAAATTGACCCTTGGTGTAATACCTATTATCACTCTGTAAATCCCTTCAAGTTGAGGAAAGGGCCACATAGGTAACCACAAACCGCTCTAGGCTAGAAAATTGGTCTTTCTAGTCAGAGGGGGCTTCCTCAACGAATGAAAACTAAAGGTTTGACTCTATAGCATACAGAGACTAGTTCTGGGAGTATTTGGATTTGATAAAGAAGGTGGTAGAGGGTTTTTATGAAAAACTATTGATAGTATGAGTGATCTTTCTATTGTAACATGTTGATGTATCTCAAACCAGCTTCATATACAGAGGCTTAATTAGCACAGTTTTTTGAATGAATAACGAAATTGTAGTATAGAAAAGGTAGAGTATCAAGACCTTTATCAAAGAGCAGAAATAACAACATTTATCACTGCAGCTCAGATTAATGACCATATTAAAAAAAAAAAAAAAAAAAAAATTGAAGGCAAACATACTTCATTTGGAACTGAAATATACTTGGTTCAGTCATACATGAGCATATAATATGAATTCAAATATAATTGTCCCCTACAGCTTTAAACAAGTATGAGGAAAACAAATAAGAGAAAATGCACATAAACTGAGAGAAAAAAATGTATTCCAAAACATTCATACCATAAGAATCTCCATAAATCGACTGGAATCTCTTCAACATTCAGGCATGTTCACTAAAACCAAACCACAAACATGACAACTATAATTCCTCTATCAGTTGGGAAAACCAACAACAACCTTCTTTGTCTTCATTTATGAAAATATTTAGTAGAAACATGGATGAAAATCATTTCAATTTCACTACATCTTCGATCCCACAGAGGATATATTCAATACTAGGAAAAGATAGTAAATTGTTGTCTTTTTTCATTCTTTTCACCCAAACATAAGGCATAAATCATCCTTTTGTCTTTTTGAAAGTAAAAGCAACCTATTTAAATACAAATTTGTTGGCATTATGATTCTGGTATGGCTCTATGATACAGGTGTTGTACTTGATGGCAACTCATTCAAGTGGCAATGGTCTGTTCAAGCTCTCAAAATGATGGAGATTAAGAGGCTCGCAGGTGAATGGTTCAAAAGGTGCGGACCCGTAGGTTTGCCGTCCAGGAAGTGCGGTCATACCCGCAGGTTACCCGTTCAGAAGGTGCGGAACCCCAATTCACTCACTTCAAGGCAGAGAAGCGCGCTCACGTGGGGGTTTCTTATGTTTGGCCCGTGGTATTTAGCCCGCCATTTCTGATGCTATGGTTTTGGCCCGTGGTATAGGATCTATTTTAGCCCCGGTTTGGATCCCTTGTATTAGTTATTGATGGTTTTGTCCCATGGTGTGAATAAGGGCTTGACTATAAATAGGGAAGGAGATCACTTGTCTAAGGCATCTTTTTTCAATTGAATATCTTAAGATCTGAAATATTGGGTTGTCAATGTAAAATGCTTGATCTAAATAAAAGTAAATTTGAAGGTGAATCTATGAAGTCGTGATCTCTCGGGTGCATGATCAGATCTGTGCATCTGATTGTCAGTGGTACATTGGAGGGCTGTTAGTTCAATTCAAATCAAAGGTCCGCAGGTAATTCATAGTGCAGATGCGGAGGCTTGCAGCTCAGTGAAAGGTGCGGTGCGGTGGTACGCGGTCTAAAGAAAGGAACAGTGCGGGGGCTCGTAGCATGATCGAAGGCGCAGTGGGGTGATACAGTAAAAGTACGCGGTGCAACAGAGGGTACACTGCGGAGGCACGTGACGAAGCAGAAGAAGCTCTGTGGAGCAAGGTTAGAGGTACGCGGCGCGATACAAGGAGAAGCTACGGAGATACATAGAAGTACGCGGCACGATAGAAGCAGAAGGTGTGCTGGCACAGTAGAAGTACGTAGTAAGACAGAAGGCGAACTGCGGAGATACGCAGTGTAGTAGAAGGCGCTTTGCGTGGATACGCAGGATAACATAAGGCTGGGTGCGGAGTCACGCAGTCCAGATAAGGAAAAACTGCGGATCTGTATTAAAACAGTTATTGATTATATTTTATCTATTGCTACAGAGTTCTGGGTTTATATTTCTGGTACTATCTTTCTATTTATAGCATTATGAGAAATTGGGTGACTCTTGGTTGATTGTATAAGGATTTTGGGTGATTTGCATGTACTTGATGATTTGATCTTCTTGGATCTAGTTTGAAAATTTATGAAATGTGGTCCTTAAAGAAGTAAAAGAGAAAAAGGGGGTTGTAGCACCCTTCTAGGACAGACTGGAAAACGAGAGAGAGTTGTAGCTCTCTGCAGGTTGCAGCCTGCGTACTGGTAAAGGACTGCACCAGTACAAAATCATTGTAAAAGAAGTTTCTAATTGAAAGAAGATAGAGACATATTGCAGCAGGTGGTTTTCACCCACATTTGGGGTTTCCACCTTTATATCTGCGGTTCTTTGGTGTGACCATCTGTTTTTTCTTGTTTCATGCTCATTATTATATACAAGTTAATGATCAATAAATTAAGGAAGGCATATTGAAAAGAATTTGATAATAGTGATTCACCCCCCCCTCTCAGTATTATTTCCAACAATTGGTATCAGAGCAGGTCCTTCGGAAGAAGCTTGATCGCTTGAAGGAAGATCTTTCATCATGAGCAACTATGAGAGGCAAGCATCAATCAGGCCACCGGTGTTTGATGGGACAAACTTCGTATATTGGAAGGTAAGAGTTACTGCATATCTTCAATCTCTTGGTACTGAAGTCTGGGATATCATAGATACATGGTATACTTTTCCATCAACAACTCTTACAGATCCGGCTGAGAAGAAGAAATATGAAACAAATGCAAAAGCATTCAATACTCTATTGGGATGTCTATCACAATCAGAATTTGTCAAGGTCATGCAGTATAAATCCTTAAAGGAAATATGGGACAAGATTGTTCTAAGCTATGAAGGAGATGATCAGGTAAAACGAGCAAAACTTCAAACCCTCAGAATTCAGTATGAAAATCTCAGAATGTACAATGATGAAAGTGTGGCTAACTATTTCTTCGTGTAGATGAGATTGTTAATTGTATGAAAAATTTGGGTGAAGAAGTAAAAGAGGCTGTTGTGGTTGAAAAATTTCTAAGATCTTTGTCCCCTAGATTTGAATCTAAAGTTTCTGCAATAGAAGAAAAAGAGAATCTTCAAAACCTTAAAATGTCACAGCTGCATGGAATTCTAACTGCTTATGAAATGAGGAAAGGAGGACCATCAGACAGGAGAGAAGTTGCCTTCAAGGCTTCTGGAAAAGGAGAATACTATGAGTCAGGACACATATAAGATGAAGAAGAAGAATCAAATTTGGTCAAAAATCTTCAACGGGGTGCTGGACGATTTCGAGGTAAGTTACCTTTTGAAATGCTTTGCTTGTGGAAGAGTAGGTCACTATGCTTCCAAATGTCCTCACAAGGATAAGGGGAAGGAACCTGTTAGATGGAACAAGAAACATAATGCAAACAAGAAAAGCTATTACACTCATGAAGATAGTGATGGACTATAAAATAGCGATGAAGATGAACGAGGTAATCACTATAAACTTTTAATGGCATTTGAAGATGATGATTACATGGATGCTATAGATGTGGATGGCTTTTATGAAGAGATGACTAGACTCAAAACATGTTTAGAAGAAAATAATATGATCATTGATACTCTGCAATTTCAATTTGATGAAAAAGAAAAATCTCTTGAGAAGTTAGAATGTGAAATTGTTGGTTTTAGAAAAGAAATTGAGAAAACAAAGGCCCTTAATCTCAAATTTGTTAAAGGATCTGAAACTCTGGATGAGATTATCAATGTACAACATTCCCCTCTAATTAATACAGGTCTGGGGTATAATGGAGAAGCATCTCAAGCTTCCACCTCCAAAAGTTATCTTGATGCAGCAAGGAGTGAGCAAAGGCCTAATAAAATTCATCAGGTAAATTAGGGATAGTCTTCCTTAAGGACGAGCAAAGACTATCAAGAAAATCGGGGGCATGCTACCTTAAGGACAAACAGAAACTACAACCAGCCACAGGTAAAATCTTTCCAATTTTCTTCAAGAATGGATGTCAGTAGAAACTACAATCGGTTGGATGATAGTCGTAGGGATTTCTTCAATGGCCAATGTTTCTCTTGCCATAACTTTGGTCACAAAGCAGCTCAATGTGTTGCCTATAAGACAATCATAACTAGAGAAGCTCAAAAACAAAGAAGTATGTCTGCAATCACGAAAAGGACCTATAACAACTTTTCAGCCCTTGAAAATGAAATTGAATGCTCTATTTGTAATAATTTTGGTCATGAAGATCCTGAATGCAGGAGCAGGTTTTGGAAGACAACTCAAAAGGAACAAAGCTCAAGTGCCAAAACATGGAGAATGAAGGAACCACAACCAGAAAGATGTGGGATAGCTTTATATGTAGAAGGACAGGAAAATCAATGGTACATCGACAACGGATGTTTGAAGCATATGACAGGTGATAAAGAAAAAATTGAATAATATACTGCTTTAGAAAAGGGAAAGAAAGTTTCTTTTGGAAATGATACCCCTACAACCATAAAAGGAAAAGGAATTGCTTAATTGAAAGAAAAGGTCAAAGCTGGAAATGTTTTGTATGTTGATGGCTTGAAGCATAATCTATTGAGTGTCAGTCAGATGTGCGATAATGGGACCGAGGTAATATTTCGATTAGATGGGTGTAGTATTCGTGATCTTGATACAGGAAGAACAGTAATCAAAGGCAGAAGAACTCCAAATAATCTATATATATTTTAAGAAGGAGAACAACAATGTTATTTGAGCAAGAATGATGAACACTGGTTATGGCACCGGAGGTTGGGGCATCTACGCTTTTCACAAATAAGGAAAGCATGCAAATACCAGGCAGTTCGTGGTCTTCCAGACATCAAAATTTCAGACAACACCATATGCAAATCATGTCAGTTTGGGAAGCAAACCAGAACTAACTTCCCTGAGAAGGAAGGATCAGCCAGCAGGCCTCTTGAGCTAGTTCATACAGATGTATGTGGTCCATTCAGGACAAGGTCACCTCTAGGAGAAGAATACCTTATGCTATTCATTGACGATTTCTCCAGGATGGTTTGGTTAGGACTTATGAAGCACAAGGACGAAGCATTCAAAAAATTCAAATCCTTCAAGGCCTTGGTTGAGAATGAATCAGATTACAAAATCAAGTACCTCAGGTCAGATAGAGGTGGGGAGTTTACCTCAAATGAATTTTTCGATTTCTGTGAAGAGCATGGAATAAGAAGGGAATTCTCCACAGCTAGGGCTCCTTAGCAAAATGGAGTAGTGGAAAGGATGAACAGAACAATCCAACAAATGGCTAGGGCCATGCTTGATGAATATGGAACTCCCGCAACCTTCTGGGGTGAAGCTGCATATGCTGCGGTTGTTATTCTCAACAAAACAAATGTCCGAGTGAACAACACTCAAACTCTGCATGAGCTCTGGTATGGTGAGACTCCTTCGGTAAAGCATTTCAAAATATTTGGGAGCAAATGTTATATTAAGAATACTAATGAACAGCTTGGCAAACTTGAACTCAGAGCAAATGAAGGCATTCTTCTTGGATATTCTCCCTACAACAAAGCATATAAGTGTTATAATAAAAGACTTGGAAGAATTGTTGACAGCATTGATGTAGTGGTTGATGAAAAAGGATACATCCCTAGGCAAGTAAATCATGAAGATATCGAAGAGGATGAAGACTACTCTCCAAATTAGACAGATGATGAAAAAGAACCTTAAGAGGCACCAGAGGAACAAATAATGATAGAAGAGAAGACTCCATCTAGGTACGTTTAGAAGAATCATCCAGAATCTCAGATTCTGGGGCAGAAAGAAGTAGGTGTACAAACTAGAAGAACAATCGCAGAAGCCTCAAGCTATTTGACATTACTCTCCTCCATTGAGTCACAAAATGTAAAAGAGGCATGCAAACATGAATGCTGGATCAAGGCAATGGATGAAGAACTTGAGCATATTTAAAAGAACAACACTTGGGAGTTGGTTCCTAGACCAAAAGATAAGAATGTCATAGGGACAAAATGGATCTTCAAGAACAAGCTGAATGAAAATGGGGAGGTTATTAGAAACAAGGCCAGACTTGTTTGTAAAGGGTATGCTCAACAAGAAGGAATAGACTTTGAAGAAACTTTTGCTCCTGTTGCTAGACTTGAGGCCATTCGAATGTTCCTTGCTCTCTCAAGTTTTCAAAAGTTCAAAGTTTTTCAAATGGACGTGAAATCAGCCTTTCTGAATGGGGACTTATAAGAAGAAGTGTATATTGAGCAACCAGATGGTTTCATCCTTGGGAATGATCCAAATCTTGTATGTAGACTAAAAAAGGCTCTCTATGGTCTTAAACAGGCTCCAAGGGCTTGGTACTACCGTTTGGATAAATATCTTCATCAACAAGGTTTTTCAAAAGGATCAACAGATAGTAATCTTTATATAAAAATTGAAAATGACAAATTGCTAATACTTGTTGTGTATGTAGATGATATTATCTTTGGCAGCAATGAAGAAGCTATGAGTCAAAGCTTTGCTTTGGTGATGCAGAAAGAATTCGAAATGTTTTTGCTTGGAGAACTGACATACTTTCTTGGTTTGCAAATCCAACAAAATGAAGGCGAGATCTTCTTGTCTCAAATCAAGTATCTTAAGCAGATTTTGAAGAAATATGGCATGGAAGATGCAAAACCAGTATGTACCCCCATGGTCACAGGATGCAGCCTCAGTACAAATGTTGAATCAGCAGCAGTGCATCAACCAACCTACGGGTCTATGATTGGAAGTCTACTTTATTTGACAGGTACCCAACCAGACATCATGCATGTAGTTGGAATAGTTGGAATATTTCAGGCAAATCCAAAGGAAGCTCATCTTCAGGCAGTGAAGATAATTTTCAAGTACCTTCAAGGAACTCAAAACTATGGCTTATGGTATCCTAGAGATACATATCTCACACTTCATGCTTATACGAATGCAGATTGGGCTGGAAGCTTGGATGACAAGAAGAGCACAAGTGGTGGTGCATTCTTTATGGGTTCCAGATTAGTATCTTGGTTTAGCAAGAAACAGAGTTTGATTGCTTTATCTACAGCTGAAGCGGAATATGTGGCTGCTGCATCTTGCTGCACTCAACTCCTTTGGATGATGCAGACCTTGCAGGATTTTCAAATCACTTGTACACCACCTATCTCCATCTTATGTGATAATACAAGTGCAATCAGTATTTCAAAGAACCCAGTCATGCATTCAAAGACCAAGCACATACCGATCAAGTATCACTTTCTCAGGAAACAAGTGCTTGAACAAAAGGTCAAGTTGGAGTATGTTCCTTCTAAGGAACAAGTTGCTGATATTATCACCAAACCATTGCCCAGGGAGACCTTTGAATACCTCAGACAAAAGCTAGGGGTAGTTGATGCATCATCTTGTTGTTGAATCTCATCTATTGGTTGTACGCGAGGTTTATATGTGGTATACGCGTACATTTGCTGGTTTATGGATTGGTTGTAGATCGGTGGCACAGGTTTAGGGGGAGCACATATAATGCATTGCTAGCATTATGGTAGCACAGAAGGAGAACATGGATGCTGATCTGAACATGGCTGCAATATGTCTCTATCTCTTTCATGGTCATGATGGATTATGGTTCTTCTTAAAGAAATTTATGGTGGATGGTAGATTATGGATCTGGTCAGGGGGAGCATTATCAGTAAAACAAAGACTTAAGCATGTTCTCAAGGGGAGCATAACCCTTCTCCCTTGATGTCAAAGGGGGAGAATGACGTTGAGGATCTTGAGGTTGCCATCAAGTCCAAAGGGGGAGATTGTTGGCATTATGTTTCTGGTTTGGATCTATGGTATAGGTGTTGTACTTGATGGAAACTCTCTCATGTGGTAGATCTCAGTTTAGGCACTCAAAATCATGGAAATTAAGATACCCGCAGGTAATCCTAGAAGAAGCTGCAGACCCGCAGGTACGTCGTCCAAGGGGTGCGGACATGCTCGCAGGTGCTTCGTTCAGAAGGTGTGGACCCCAGTTTCACTCTCTCCAATGCATAAAAGCGCATGCATGTGGGAATCTTCATGAATGGTTCATGGTATTAGTCCGACAGTTTTTGATCCTATGGTTTTGGTTCGTGGTATTGCATCTACAAATATTGATCGAAGGTATTGGGATCATGGTATTGTGTTATTATGGTTTTGGACCATGGTATTGAGAAAGGGTTGCCTATAAAAAGGAAAGGAGATCCCTTGGCCACACACTTGTAAAATTTGAATATCTTAAGATCTGAAATTTTGGGCGTTTTGTTTTAAAAGCTAGATCTAAATCAAGGAGATAACTTAAGGTGAATCTATTGATGCCGTGATCTCTCGGGCGTATGAACAGATCTGTGGATCTGACTGACTGTGGGACATTGAAGGACTGTATATTTGGCCCTAATCAGAAGTCCGCAGGTGATCCGAAGGCGCAGTGCGGTGGTACGCAGCTCAGTAAAAAGCTTAGTGCGGGGGTACGCAGCTCATTAAAAGGCGCAGTGCGGGGTACACAACATCAGAGAAGGCACAATGCGGGGCGCACGCAACACAGAAAAAGGTGAAGTGCGAGGTACGCAGGAAAGCAGAAGGCACAATGCGGATGTATGCTGTAAGTCAGAAAGTAAAAGTGCAGATCTGAAGAAAAGTACGCAGAGCAGAAGAACGTCCAGTGCGGATCTACGCAGTTTAGACTCAGCAGAGCTGCGGATATCGCAGGCCCCTCTCGGTGAAGTTGCGGACTTACCTTGAAACATTTGTTGACCGTCTTTTATCTATTGTAATAGAGTTCTGGGTTTAGATTTCTGGTATTACTTTTCAGTTTACAGCTTTCTGAAGAGTTGGGTGATTCATTGGTTCATTGTATAAGGAGATTAGCTGATTTACATATACTTGATGATTATTTGATGTTCATGGATCCAGTCTAAAAATTTATGAAGCGTGGTCCTTAAAGAAGTAAAAGAGCTAAGGGGGATGTAGCTCCCTTCCAGGAGAGACTTGAAAACGAGAGAGAGTTGTAGCTCTCTGCAGGTTGCAGCCTGCGTACTGGCAAAGGACTGCACCAGTACAAAATCATTGTAAAAGAAGTTTCAAATTGAAAGAAGATAGAGACATATTGCAGCAGGTGGTTTTCACCCACATTGAGTTTCCACCTTATATCTGGTGTTCTTTGGTGTGACTGTGTTTTTCTTGTTTCATGTTCATTATTTTATGGTACTGACATACAAGTTAATGATCAATATCTAAAGATAAAATTAAGGAGGCATATTGAAAATAATTTGATAATACTGATTCACCCCCCCTCTCAGTATTATTTCCAACAAAAATTTCTCCATCTGTAATATCCATGTTGCGAGATCCTTGCCATCAAACTTCCTCATATCGATTTTTGGAATATGGTGCGTCTTTGATCCAACATTAGAGTCTATGAAATCATGATTAACATTTCCTTTGTTTGCATCATGAGTTTCCTTTACTCCCTTTCACCATTAGTAAGTATTTCTTGTAGAAAATTTGTCAAATCTGCCTTCGAATCTATCTTCAAATCATCAATCTTGGCTTCCACGCCCTTTATCTTAGATTCCACGCCATTTATCTTAACTTCTGTTAGCTTTTGTGAGAGTGAAATTTGTTGCACTTGGTCTTGTAATTTTGATATATCATGTAGCATTTCTTCCTCTTGTTCATGAGTCATGCTAGAGCTTTCAGATTGCTTACTAGGTGTTTGCATTTTCTTTCCTCGGGGCATCAGTTACCGATACTAATACTCTACTATGCCCTTTGAATTCCTTCAAAATAAATTTTCAAACCAAGCATAAGCAAAAATTTAAAAATCTACACACCGTTTTTTACTTTGTAGGCGCTCGATATTGCCTCTGATGTATCTCTGTAATTTCAGATCATCCAGTTCTGAAATTGCGACCTGCTGTAGTCCTCTGTGTTCTCTTTCCAATGCCACCAGTCTGACCCCAATTGGATTCTCCAATGAAGAGTTATGCCAAATCTCCCACAGTGACCTGATTATAGACTAATTCAGTAAAGCAAACTTGTACGACGTGTCGCGTGTCCCTGTTTTGACCTTTGGCTCTGAAAAATATATACAAGAAACTACAGTCCGTCCTCTTTCTGTACCTTCTTACAAAATTTCAATCCGATGCTCAGAGAAAAAGTTATGATGATTTTCCCCAGGTCACCTGTTTGGAATGTAATTCAGGAGTCCTGCAAAAAGACCAACTTCCTCAGATCATCATCTTCCGCAAATATAGCCGCGAAAAGCCTCTGAAATTTAGACCCAAGGTTCAGTGCGATTTCGTCTCAATGAATTTGGTTTTGTTTGTTTGTTTGTTTTTTGTTTTGTTTTTTTTTTTTTTTTTTGGTTTTTTTTTTTTTTGTTGTTTTGTTTTGTTTTTTTTTTTTTTTTTTGCGTCTGAAACTCGCAGAAAAGGAAGTTATAGCGAATAATGCCCACGAGTGACCTGTTTGGAGCAAGCGAAACCCTAAGAATCCAAAGCTCTGATACCAATGTTAATGAACCAGCTCAAAAAAGATAGAAAAGATAGATCAACCGCCTTAACAATTCAGCCTCTTCAAGGGGGCGAACCTCCTTTACATTACATAAATGACATTTCTTGGATGATACAAATGAAACACCTCCTTTCTATACATAGGAAGATCTAAGGAGTTACAAATTAACCCAACCGAGCCTGAACAATAATAATATAAAGCCACAATAACAATAGAGGGATTCTATGGGGCACAGTAATAACAATATGGGGACAATAGGGGCACACCAATATTAATAAGGGGTACAACTACAATAGTAATGGGGTAATCACTAGTATGATAGGGACCCAACAAAATTAAACTGGCAGATGGGTCGTAATGCTGGATAAAAGATATCTTGACAATCTTCCCACTTAGTTTTAAGGAGATGTTATCCACATAGTGAGTAAGATTAACTGTACCTCTGATTGTTTCTGAAATCAAGTTATTTTGGAGAGGTTTCCATAATCCTTTAAAGAACGAAGGTCTGGCAAGATTGTTTGAGCCAACAGTATCAATAAATGCATCAAGAACTATCCAAATGTTTCTAACCTGCACGGAGACTGGTATATGCAAAATATTATTTGTTTTCAACATTTTCTTCAAAAAAGTTTGTTCTGCTGGTGGGTCGAATTCAGGCACTGGCATTGAAGATGTCTGTCCAATATTTTTCTGGTATGGGCAAAAAGAGTTTAACTAAGGGAGAATAGGGATAACCTATTTTCCTTTGTCTTTCTCTAGTGGGAGAGACCAACATAAATATTCTGTTTCACTGTTTTCAACACTGACTGTGTCAGTCGCAAATTCTTCACTGTAATGAAGTTCTTCTTCTTCATCTTCAACTGAAAATTCATCAATGGAACAATCATAACAAATATTCATTTTCTGAACAGAATTGATTAAATCTTCGTCTTCTGAAAAATAAGCATCAATTAACATATATACATCTGATGGTTCTTCTTCTGATTGTACAACAGACCAATCATCACAAAATTCTTCAATATCTACACATGCTTTCAATTTATCGGATGTGCTTTTTGGACAAGCACGAGCATAATGTCCTTCCTGTTTGCATATGAAAAAACGATTGTTTTTGGTTCTCGGTTGTTTCCTCTTTTTGAGAAATCTGAAGTTTTTAAAAGGTTGTTTGGGATTTGCAATTTTCTTGGTCTTGAATTTCCCATACCTTTTATATTTTCTCCTTCTCTTAATTGGTGTCCATGGCAAAGCAGCGCGACAAACATTGGCACTGGGAGTTATGTCATATGCTTGTTTTTGCCAACAGAGATATTTGACTTTCTATTTACACCTGAATAAAAGATCTATCCAGAAAATTTGATCTATTGTTTTGCTTTGAAGCTCAATATTTTTAGAAATTAGATCTCCTAGATTTCCTGGTAATTTTGACAGAAAATAATTTTTTTGAATTGAATCATTTGAAAGATTTGCTTTGTAAACTTTGGCCATAAAATCTTGACCAAAGGCTTCAAGGTATTTTAGATCTTTCAGTTCCATTCTAGCAAGGTCTGTAATGATTTGTTTCTTCTTGTCTATCGGCTCGGGGACAAACTGTGTTTTCAGTAGTACCTCTAGAGTAGAAAGTCCCGCTGCAATTACTGCTTGTCGTTCTGACTCAGGAGGTCCAATCCACCAGTCATAAATTATTCCGACCATTCTTTTCTCTGCTAGAACAAATATGGACATATTATCGAGCTTTGTGGTTACTTGCTTTTGATATAATGCTCCGAGCCATATTCGAATTGATTCAACAGGATTTGTGGATTTATCCAAATCCAAAATATAACCGCTAGAATTAGAAGCGAACATATCTTCTTCTATTCTAGGATATTTTTGGACTTCTTTAACGAAATTTGCTTTCTGGATTGATGGCATGATAAAAGATGGAAATTTAGAGGCTACATTTTCAAGAGTCACTATTTCTGCTTTTGTTTTTCTTGGCTGCTTTGATATGGACTCTATTTTCATTGATCTGAAAGGTGTTTCAGAGGTGCTAGTTTCTATTTCTTCTAAATCCCAAAAATTTGGGGTTGACATAACTATAGAAAATTTTGAGCTTTGAGCTGCTTTAGATTTTCTTCTTCTTTCCTTTTTTTGCATCCTTGCCTCCTTTTCGGCTCTTTCTTCTTGTTGTTCATCATGTAAGAGCTTGAGATTGGCTAGGATGAGCTCATTTTGTGCACCCAGATCATCTATAGCATTTTCAACATAAGAACACAATGTGGTAATATAATTACCAATTTGATACAACTGGTCTAAATCATTTGGATTTGAGGCGTTGTGTTCAACTAAAGGGGCATAGACAGCTCTTGTAGGAAGTTGCTTTGAGGAGGATGAAGTAGTACACAATTTTGTCTTTGGTGGCCATTTGCCTCCTTTTACAAAGCGATGATTAGCATATTTCCATTCTTCAATTGGGGCTATCTGGGAATCAGAAATTCTAAACATCTTATTTACAGCAAGAAAAGGTTTGACTTTAGGTATATACAATTCATTTGAAGATAACATAGGTTGACTAGAAGTGCTCGCTGTTTGGGCAGAGGATTCTGTAGATTCTGAGACTGGTAATGCATATTTTCTCGGATGAACGATGGGTCGCGGGATGGCAGGCTTTTCTTGAAGTATTCTTATTTTACCTTCTTGCAATGAAGCTCTCCTTTTCAGGCTTCCTGGTTTCTTTTCATCGGCTAAAGACTTGTATTGAAAATACTAGTCGTTTGGTAAACCTATAGAATCATAAGAAACTCCCTCTACTTGTGCATTGTTTAAACCAACTAACATACAATCTCTAAGCACTGGCTGTTTTTTTCAGATGGACTGTATTACTCAACTGGAAGGATGTTTGAATTATTACAAATAAATATTCACTTTCATCAACCATCTTTAATCCTTAAACTCCTACCATAAGTTTCCAACAATCTTTGAGATGAGGATCCGTAAGACTAGTGGAGTAATCAGGAAAGATCGTTCCATATTGACAACCAATGGATTGGTTACCAACAATGGTACCTATCCTAACATGATCATAGTTCTAGTGTCTAGTATCAAAAAATTTAGAGATGCACGGAGTATTTAAGCCATGTCTAAACAAAGGGGCCAAACCTATTCTTATACCTCCAAAATGTAAATAGGAATATTTTTTGTCTTTTGCATATTGGCGAATTTTTTTGATTTCTTCAGTGGTAAACAAAGAGAGAGACACAATTTGTACAGACGAGCCTGAGATTTTGATTTTAACTTCCCCTTCCTTTAAAAACATTTTCTTCTGAAAGATATTAGAAAGAGGAGTTTTGTAAACATCAGTTGCATGAAGAGTTGGAGGATTCCAACTTTCAGGATTTTCTACTGTCTCTAATTCCTTTTCAGACTCAATATCCTTTTCAAAAGATCTAGAATCTACTTCAGTAACAATACATCTTTCTAGGGTTGAAAAGGATTAGATTAAACTAGACCCTCCATGCATTCTATTTACTATTGATCTTACCATTGGTTATGTCATTATAACATGCTGGAGTGATGGCTACATTATTGTACCTAATATAGTGATATAATACACTACCACCAAAAGGGAAGGCTAAAGCTCAAGTGCTTGGAAGGGAGTTGCTTTGTCCCTTGCTTTTTGAGAGAAATGAGGAAAACTATGATGAGGAGAGAAGGTAGGTAAGAGGTAGCCACTGAGCTTTTAAAAATCTTAAATCTTGTAATTAATTCCCTACAATTGTGAAGGGTTTGCAAGTGACTTTGATTAGGTTTATTGCAATAATAAAGTATTAACTACAAATATAAATAAAATGGAAAGAGAAACAATGTTGGTTTATTCCTCTTTTCTCTTATGTTCTCTAATTAATCTATGAAAAGTAAAGATCAAAACTAAAATAAGAGCATATGAATCCTAGTTGACCATTGAACACAATACAATCAAACATACAACAAACATTAGATTGATTAACCCATTCACTTTATTGGTGAAACAAACTAAGAAGGGTGTCCTAGGGTTTGTTTGCCTCCATGTGCAAAAGTACTTATTTATGTGTGGATCTAAAATAACGTAGTATATCTACTTGATATTAGAAGAAAATAACTAGTTGTATGAAGGCTTAGGAATCTAGTATACATTGTTGGTGAAGTCACTTCTCCTATAAAATTAAACTAGAAAAGTGAAAATAGCTATACCTTCCACTCATGATAGTTAGAGCATCTCAAGGAAGGTTTAGAGTCTATCCTTGAAGGGTTAAGAGTGGTTGTTAACACCAATATTCAACATGCATATATCGAACAATTTTATTTCCAAAATTTGTTCACTAATGATCCTTTTGGCATGATTGAACTTGCTTTAAGTTGAATTTGGAAAAACATATAAACTACACGATTAAGCACACCTACACATATTTCACCCCACAAATAGTGCAAACATGCATATATATGGTTATGACTTGGATGGTCCTTGTTGATAAAGGGAAACTTAATCAAGAGCACCCAATCTTTGACACAATCATATTTGATGAGTTATGGCATGACTAAGGCACATGTTTCTTAAGATTTATGTGGTCATTTTAATTCATCATGTAAAAATGCTAAGAGGAAACTGAATCCTATAACAAGTCCTTTACATTTGATTAAAGATATGTGGTCGTAAGAGTGCCAAATTTATGACATTAATTATTGGTTTTGCTTATTCGAAAGGTTAACACATGCACATTTGCTTATAACTACCCATATTTCTTGCACTTTTATTGAGAAGAAGATCTTGAAGACATCGAAGAAGTTTCGATTAGAGAGGGCCTTAAGAGGAATGAACCCAATGATAAGGGATATTGAGCTAGCACCTCATAGAAAAGTATGGACTTATTGATGTAATTATTTCTTCTTTTAATGCAATATACTTTTTTCCCTTTGCCTTTTCTTGTATTGATTTGATGCTACTTGCATGCAACATTTTTTTAACTAAATTACAAAATAGATTAGAAGGGTTATGATTTTCTTTAAGTGAGTCATATCTAGAATATTTCCATTCTATAATAGAGAAAAGGTTTTGTTTGTCTTGTGTATAGGTTTACTAGGAGCTATTGGCCTCCGCTTGCTCCCCCTACTTAATCTCATTTAAAAGACTCTTCAACAAGAGCACACAATACATTTTTATATTCCCCTTTCTCCATGACACTAGTTTAGATGTAAGATTAATATTTTCTTATTTTCTATCATTATTATACTAATATAACACTGGGAGCGACTAGTGTTTACCATGTCAAAATTCCTATCAATAAATGGCGAATCAGCTAGGGAGGAACCTCTTGTTGGTTTGATTTCTTCCTTAGATTGGCTTTAAGTCTTTCTTGATTCCATTTTCTCTTTTAGTGTACCCCTGGTCGATTTTCCATGTAAATAAAATAAGACCAAGGTTGTGGGATATGTATTCCAAGTTGAATAGTGGGAAAACATTCTAACAGACCTGGCGAAAATTCCACGAAATAAAAGTAATAAAGGACAAATAATAACCACGGTTGATGGGACACTTATTCCAAGATGAATGTTAGGCAAAATCATAGTGATGGGGATCACTTGTGGTTGGTTAATGGCTAAGGAAATTGGTAACGACAATGGCTAATGCTTTGGAAAGGAAAAATGGATTTTTTGGCACATTTATTTATGAAAATAATGGAAATTAGGAGAAACTGGAGGTGAAAGGTCACAGGTTGCATGTGAAAAGGAAAATGAAGAAAATAAAGGCCTCATTCATAAAAAGGCTTCCAAGGATTAGTTGGTAACCTTTTGTCAGTTCAGCGTTGGAGCTCTGTCATTATTCTATCTATGTCTTTCATACTCTTGGATACTTAGAGTTTTCTTGGTGCACTCTTAGAGAGTGTGGCATACTTGGATTTTTGGAGCAAGAAGGAAAAGGAAGAGCAAGAAAGCGCAAGAGGGCATCAGGATCAACAACTATGACTATTTTTCTTGCAAGTACCGAGTTGCATGTATGTTTTCCTCACTAGTTTTGGCATGCATGGTGTATGCATGTGAATTATTGGTCATGATCTTTCATTGGAATGGGGGATTACTTGAATTGACAATGGATTGCCTAGCCTTTCTATTTTTTGGATAGCCATGGAGTTTGTTGGTTTATTTCCTTGTTTTGTTTTGGTTCGTTCTCATGTTTCCTTAGTTTGGGTTGAGTTATTAGTTCCTGGAAACCCTGGTTGGATAAATGCTCTGGAAGCCTTGTAACAACCTGGGTTGAGTTACTAGTCTTGGAAGCCTTGGTTGGAAAAATACTTTGGAATCCCTTTGTGGGTTGAGTTCCTAGTCCTGGAAGCCTTGGTTAGAGAAACGATCTGGAAGCTAAATGATAATTGTGGGTTGAGTTACTAGTCTTGGAAGCCTCGGTTGGAACAAATGCTCTGGAAGCCCTGGAGGGCTTGGATGGAGACCAATCTGATGATGGTTTTGTGATGTATGACCGTGAGGTCATGGAATCATTATTTGATGGGTTGAGGTGGATGGCCTTTAGAAGCCCTAGATGAGTTTTGATTGATGTGTTCTATGAGATCCCGCATTCATGCTTAGAATGTGGTACGAGGGTGAATGGATGAAAAGAGATTTTGCTTAGCCATTTTATGGTAAGGTGGAACGTGGAAGTCCCATCCCGGATTTGGATTTTTCAACATCAATATGAGGTTATTCTCCTTGTATTCCTATGAGTATTATATTAGATTTATGCAGTTTATATGTCTATGATTTCATGAGTATTTTTGCTGCTATTATGTTGGTTATTTATGTGTTTTATGATAAAAGCTATGTATGGCTCTCATCATGTTTTTACATGTAAATGAATGATCAATGTATCTATGACCTAATGGATGAAATGATAGTTGATTTGTCAAGGCATCAATTCTTCTTAGTGATTCTTGGCTAAGTACGAGACCCCTATGCTCAAATTTGTTATTTACACGTGTAGATTACATATTCGTGATATGTTTTATGAAATGCTTTTCATGGCTAATAGAGGTCTAGTCAAGGCATTATTCAAGTATTTGCAGTAGTATTTTTGTTTTCATGTTATCTTACTGTTATGAAAGTATCATGCAATTCTGGGCAGTGACCTGGGCTCTGGGCCTGCAGATGTGGCTTAATTCCCGGGGACGCTGGCACATAACTGACAAAAGGAGTCCTTGGACGCTGGCTCACAGGCCCGTGAGAACATCCAAAGGTCCCTGGATGCTGGCATGCCCATAACATGAGAGCGTCCAAAAGTCAAGTTGTCCAAAAGTTCAGTGGGACCCAGGGGAAGGATGCATAAATTTTTGGATTGGCTCCTGAGAGTCGTAAGGCTAGTGTTGAATGTCTATATGGTGAGTTTCTATTAGTTCCACTTTCTTGACGTGACTTAGGAGGTCGAATCGTATCGTAGTGGCCTCTCGTCGCATGTTTACCCCAGCTGGCCGGTTGCTTGGGTAGATGTGGGAGGAGGGTGTTACAGAGTGGTATCAGAGCATGGTTCACCCCTCACGCTGGATGGGATGTGTGTTGGTCATGCATGCATGTTAGTTCATGTGTGTCTCTTACACTTGTATTCCATGTGCTTGTTGCATTTGCATGATGTTGATCATGGTTGTAGTGATTTCGTCATGTGGAACTTGATGTTGTTATTGTGGAATGCATCATCATGAGTGTATGAATGGTTACACGTCGATTTATATCGCTTACATGTTTCGTTTTTGTCTACTTGGTTACATTCTTGTATACTTGGTTGCATGTATTGGTTTTGTAGGTTTGGTTTCAAGTGTTGTTCATTTATGTTTGATCGTATGTGTTTATGCATATGTGTGGATGGTTATGCATGTTCATGTTTGCATGTGGGCAAGTGTACGATGATGTAGTGGTGGTTGTCATGCATGAGGTCGTAGTGTATGTTGTTGATAAGGTCATGCATTGATGACTGGACCTTAGCTAGGATGACGAATGCATGGTCATATGCATATGTGTTATGTTTCTATATGTTGTCATGATTATGTTATACATGTATCACATTGATTTGTGGATCTTGCTAACAAGGTATCCTCCCCGAGCTATACTAAGGTACGTTGGTTTATTGTGATTTGGTTTAGCTAACATGATATACCTTGTAGGAAGAAATATCAAATGGCTAGATGGATGGTAGACTACAAAGACTCTCCTTATGAATTAGAAGAGCTGTATGGTGTTGGGAACTCTTCCAATTTGGCAATTACACTGAGAAGCTTAGGGGAAGAAATAAGGAGTTGTAAGGAAGATAATGATAGAATCATGTAGGCACAGGAGAAACAAGCAGAGGTAAATGGAGTGATACTTCAGAGTTTGTCAGATTTGCAGCGACAAAGACCACATCAAATCAGCTATGAGCATGAGGACAGAACTAATGGGGCATATGGTAATAGGTCACATGGTGGTCACATGTCAGATAGAGATGACACTGTTAGAGATGGCAGATCGTTAGCACTCCGAATAAGAGAGGGGATAGACACATGTATTATTCTATTTCTGATTCAGATAGGCACTATGATCGTCATCGTTATCATCCTTACAAGAGGAGTGATAGGGGATACTTGTTGGATGAGTTTAAGAAAGAAAAGCCACTTACTTTTTATGGAGAGATGAATAAACCACATGATACAGAGGCACGCTTTCTTGTCATGAGGAACTTCTTCAGGTTGCATGACTATTTTGAAAACATGAAAGCTAGAGTGGCAACATTAAGTCTCAAAGTTAAAACAAACATTTGGTGGGAAGATGTGAAGAATGTCAGATGTATTCATGAGGAAGACTTGACTTGGAGTGAGTTTGAGTGGATATTAAAGAAGAAGTACCTACCAGGGAGATACTTTGATGACAGGGAAAAAGACTTTTATGAGCTAAATATGGGATCGATGATAGATGATGTGTACACTAGCAGTTTCTTAGAGTCACTGAGGTATGTGCCTTATCTCACAGAGGAGAAGGCTAAAATTTGGGAGATACTTTGATGACAGGGAAAAAGACTTTTATGAGCTAAATATGGGATCGATGATAGATGATGTGTACACTAGCAGTTTCTTAGAGTCACTGAGGTATGTGCCTTATCTCACAGAGGAGAAGGCTAAAATTTGGAGGCTCATTAGTGGATTGTCGGCTGCATTTAAATATATGATTGAGTTTGATGACCCTAGATTGTTGGAGGAGGCCATCTGAAAGCTAAGGCATTGTTATGAGAAATCGAAGCGTAGATCTGAGACTAAGCCAGACTGGAGAGGTAATGCAAATAACAAAGGAAAATGGGACAATAAATGAGCAAGACCTCAGGGTACGGATAATAAAAAGAATGTTGCGCAATCTAAGAAGTTCAATGCATCAGATAGAGGACAGGGATTTCGATCAGGAGATCAGAACAAGGAGACAGGCTAAAAGCCTATAGAGTGTTGGACTTGTGGCAAAGATCATCACAAGAGAGATTGTCCGCAGAATTAGGGTGGTAGGCTTTAGATATACAATGAATCGGACACACAGACTATTGGGGATGTTGGTCAGAGTGTTTCTCGTATTTATGCAACATTGGATAACAAACAGGAAAACCATCATGCATCTATCATTAATATGGACGATAAGCTTTGTGATCAAGTTATTTCTATTTTGATTAACCCTGGATCTAATTATAGCTATGTTAGTCTTGACTTGGTGTATAAGTGTGGTTTGAGTAAGGAATTGGATGCAGAGTCTTGGTTAATGCAGTTGGATACAGGTACGAAGAAGCGAGTTCACCATTGGGTAAGAGATTGTGCATTTGATTTGAATGGTGTGCCTACCGCAACACATTCGAGTGTATTACCATTGGGATCATACAATATGTTGTTGAACATTGATTGGTTCTATTTTCATAGAAACAAGGTGGATTGTTATGACAAATCCATTGAGTGTGTTGATGACAATGGAGAGCCAAGAGTCTTACATGGAAAGAAGAAATCCACATTGGTTAGGATCGTGACAGATATGCAAGCAAAGCATAATCGCAGAGAAGGGTTTATGTTATTCACAGTGCACATTTGTAGTGACAAAGACAAGTTGAGGATGCGGATGTTTTGAGTACGGACCTAGTTTTACAACAGTTCAAGGATGTATTTCCAGAGGAAATTATAGAGTTGGCACCTCATAGGGAGGTAGAAGTTTCTATTGAGTTAGTGCTAGGGGAAACTCCAACATCAAAAGCATCTTATAGGATGAGCACACCTGAGTTGGTAGAGTTAAAGTTGTAGTTGAAGGAAATGTTGGACAAGGGATACATTAGGTCATGTGTATCACCATGGGGCGCACCAGTATTGTTTGCGAAGAAGAAAGACGGTACTCTTAGATTATGCATTGACTACAAGCAGTTGAACAAAGTGACCATCAAGAATAGATATCCGTTACCGAGGATTGATGGCTTGTTTGATCAGTTGAAGGGAACAACAATGTTCTTGAAGATCAACTTGAGATCTAGATATAACCAGATACACATAAAAAAGTAAGACATTTACAAGACAAATTTTCGGACCAGGTATGGGTATTATGAGTTTGTTGTAGTTCCATTCAGTTTGACTAATGCTCCAACTACATTTACGTGCTTGATGAATAATGTGTTGCATTCGTATTTGGATAAGTTTTCTATTGTGTTCATTGATGACATATTGGTATATTCTAAAAACAAGGAAGAGCATGCCGAGCATTTAGCAACAATTTTGATGTTGCTAAGCAAGCATCAATTGTATGCGAAGCTCAACAAGTGCAGTTTCTTTCAGATTGAGGTACATTACTTGGGACATGTTGTCTCCAATAAGAGCATTGCAGTAGATCTAGAAAAGATAAGGGCCATCATGGAGTGGGTAGCTCCTAGGAATGTGGATGAGGTGAGATATTTCATGGGGTTGGCGGGATATTATAGGAGGTTCAACAGGAACTCCTCACAGATTGCTTAACCTATTACATCATTGCTGAGGAAAGGTAAGAAGCTTGAATGGACAAAGGAGTGTGAGGCTAGTTTTGAGCAGCTTAAGTAGTTGTTGGCACATGCACCAATGTTAAAGATTGCAGAGTCGGACAAAGATTTTGTAGTATGTACAAATGCTTGCAAGAAAGGACTTGGTGGAGTCCTTATGTAGGATGGACAAGTGGTATGCTATGAGTTGTGAAAGCTGAATGAGCACGAGCATAACTACCCCATATGATCTTGAGTTAACAACGATTATACATAAGTTGAAGATGTGGAGACATTATCTTATGGGAAAGATGTTTACATTAATGAGTGATCACAATGGTTTGCGATATATATTTGACCAACCAAATCTGAATAGCGGGCATGCTTGATGGTTGGCTATGATCAGTGAGTTCAATTTTGAGATCAGATATCTCAAAGGCAAAGAGAACATAGTGGTATATGCTCTTACCAGACGGATATAAGTAAATCACTTAGCGGCTATGAGCTCCTATGGGACAGACTTACAGGATAAGATCTTGTTGGCATGTCAACAGGATGTGTTAGCCGGATAAATCGTTCTTGCAGACAAGACCGATCTTCTTAGTATCGAATGATATCTAGCAACAAAGAGCACAAGCAAATCTACTTTTCTCTAAACATGTTTCAATTCATAAATGAAAACTAAGAGGTGTAACAAACCCTACCTTGGTCCAACGTTTGTTTGTGGCAGCGTTATTCCAACAGCTTCAAGCAGTTCCTTTTCAATAACCTGCATACACAAACAAACACACATCAAAGCATACCTACATAGATATTATAATAAAACATGTTCATTATGAAGATCAAGGAGCTCATAAAATAAACCATTAGAGACAGTTCATTGAGAAAAACAAACTTGATTGTATTAACTTTATGAATAAAAGAACCTTATAACCTTTGCCTTAATGTTGCACAAGTTCTTTTCAGGGTCCAGCAGGAGTCTCCTCTACTTTGACAAGCCTCACTCACTTCCCAAATGACATGAAAGGTATGTGATCCCTCCTCTCACAAGCTCAAAAAGGAAGTCTAATTTCCAGCAGCATTTACGCTCAAGAATCTTTAGCTTTCAACCTCCCTACAACCAGCCCAATGCCTGAATTTATAGTGCGAATGGAGGAAGTTGCAGGTCCACCATTGAAGGGATAAGTTCCTCCTTCAATGGGATAAGCACCTCATATCATGGAGTTAGCTCCCTTAGTTATGGGATGGATGAACCAAGGTGGAGCGGACTTGCCAACGCAATATTCTTTCTAGAAGTGTCTAGAAGTGACCCAAGATGAGTTTTTAAGAATGAACTCACACCTTTTTATTACAGGGGTTCGCACCCATTACTCAATAGACAGAGCAGTCAGGTTCGCAGGAAACATGACCATTGGGTGCGGCACCGCAGGCAATGTTAGGAGAAAGTGCGAAACCAGGATTTGAGATATTTTTAAGGTCTTTCTCCCATTTTCAAGGCTTGACATGAAGAGCTGAGGCTTAAGACTTGCAAAGGAGGTATGCATGAGTGTTGATGGACTCACACAAACTGTAGAAAGTCATGGTGAAATTTTTTTGTGTAACAGATTGCCCCCTAAAATGCGAAGTCTGTAGTAGATGAGGATGGTTTTTTGGTCATCTAAGAAGAGCGAAGGAATTTATCATTTCAAGGATCTTCCTGTGGATACCCTGGTCGGAACCTGTAAAAACATTCAACACAAAATATATATATGTGAAAATATCATCGCTGAGGTAGGCATTCCCATGCTTAGATCAAAACTGACTAAGAACTATCTAA
>APFE031225635.1:0-11684 GCA_000404065.3 Pinus taeda | reverse complement strand
TATTGGACTAACTACTCTGGTACAAGAATGATTTCATAATACACCATAATTATAGACTCGTGTAGACACAGTATGGTCACAACCATCTGTTTATGATTGGTCTACAATATAATGAATACAAAACTCCTCGCAGCCTGGATGGTGGAAACTAGATACAGGGTCTTCATCTTTGCTTCCCGAATTGGTACGATTCTAGCCATGTGAATAAATGAGTCGATGTCGAACATGGTAGAAACCACTTGATTACCAGTCAATGATGTAAACGGTTAACAAGCGTGAGAGAGACCACCAGTAATGTCAATGGTTCTCAAAGTACCCAGCACAATCCATGAAATGTGAATGAATGAGTCGATGTCGAACACGTCACAAAATCCTTTGATCGAAGGTCAATGATGCAACCTGTCGTCAAAGGCGAGAAACCTGCCATTGAGGCATGCAGATTCCAAGGTACTGACGATTTCTAGATCATCTTTCTAGATAATGAGCCGGAGTCGATAGAATGTGATTCGTCATAGGCAAGCCCATAACACGAAATCATAAATCAAGCTTGAAGAAAAATATTTGGCGAGAACTAACTCAGGGATGGTCAATGATGGATGACAAATATTTTGCAGGTGAATGGTTTATTTGCATAGACCTCTTGAACACATAACGACACTGCAGATGGCTTGGTGACAGTTGACCCAAAGTTAATACCCGGAAACTGACTGAAGACTTTCAATGTGGCTTGATTAACTGTTAGGTAAAGGATTTCCCAACCCAGGTGAATAAAAGTGTCGTGCTCAAGAGTGATGGAAAGTTTTTCAAACACAAAATATGACAAACATGTTCATTTTTCTCTCTTTTCCCGCACCATTTATGGTAAGTACCTCTTTATTTTTGACAAGCTTGAGGAGGATAACATTTTCTTGGTTATAAGCTCATCCTTCGAATGAGTCCAACTTAGTTTAGATTCGAACCCTAAAAAGGAGTGGTCATTTCCTATTTGTAATTGAACGGGTCCTTTATTGTTGAATTTTAACGAGTCCAGTATAGGAGAAACTCGATGTTTTTCAATTTTAGGGAGTCAGAAGAAAAACTTAAGAAAAATCGATGGTTGTCCTTTTTGGTAAATTTGTGTCTCCCAAGCCAAAAAAAGTATAAAATAATACTTGACAGAACCGCTCGATCATTACGATCAAGGAGTACTTTTCATAATTAGTGCTTTCAATCTGAAAAAGTAAAAAAGGGAATGAAAACACATCATTTTATTACCAATATCTAACTCAAAACGAAAAAATTTCGGCAATCTTTTCATGTTTATACGGTCAGAAAAGTGCTGTAAGAGGACCATCTTTTTAATTCCGTTTTAACGAGTCTAAAAAGAAAAACTCGGCAATCTTTTCATATTTTATGAGTCAGAAAAGAGCTTAAAGAGGACTCCTATGTGTTTTTTGTTGAAAATGACCAATTTCGCCTGAATACCCAATATTCTGCACAAAAACTGTAAAAATTACTCATATCTGTTTAAAAAATAATAAAAATGCACCAAAATGACATTTTCAAAGTAAAAAATAAATAAATTTAATTTATTTATCCAAAAAATCTTATAAAAAGGGCTTTTACAAGTTCATTTTTACCGTTTGCCTTTGGAGTAAAAAGTAAGCTTTTGGTAAGAAAACTTCCTGTGGAGATTGCGAAAAATCCGACCGCTAGAATCGAGAATCGTCTTCTCCAGGTAATCCACATTGTCCCTGAATTGCATTTCATCCGTTTAAAATTTTGTTTTAAGGTTTAGAAATTGATTTTTAGAGGAAAATTAGGGCAAAAAATCGCCCGCAGCAGTTGCGCAGGGGCGCCATGTGGCCCCTGCGCACCCCAATTTTTCTGTGCACAGAGGAAAGTCGGGGTGCCGCACCTGTCCTTAAGGAGAAGTGTGCACCTACGCACTGTCTCTAAAGGGATGGGTGCGAACCCCATGGAACACGCATTTTAAACCCTAAATTCCTCATTTTTGTCCCGTAGAATTTGGAATGAAATGTTGTAATCTACCTATTTTGCAATGTAGGTACACAAGATGCTTGTTTGGTGGGAAAGAGAGCACGAGGATGTGGATCAAGCTGCATTACTCCATCCACCTTCATTACAAGCATTAAGAGCATGTGACTTTTCAAATTTTGGACCATACCTGGCATGAGGGCACAGGTAGGCTTTCTATAATGGCTGGTGAACAGGTGGAGCACGCAGGACCTGTGCTTTATTATTGGTGGCAACCTGCTCGAAATCGAGCTGGATTACATATAATTTTTAACTGGCTTGCCCAAGAGAGGCGAGCAATTATCTCTGTTCGGATCTAGGGCAGGTGGCCAATCTGTCGCTAGTCTCCGACTAGAGTTCTGTAATGACCAGACTCTGGACAAACGGATAGATGTTAAAACCATATCCCATCCTCAACTAAAGGTGATTGCCTTTACTATTACCAAACTCTGCGGGAGCACATCATTGCATTTAGCTACAGGTTCCCAGATGCGCATGGCAGTAGACTGCTTCCGAGGCACCATCTTCAACTGGTGCGATGCTGTATTGGCCAATGTGAAGGGCTAATTGACTAGGGCGAAGAATGGACAACTAAAGAACTTTGGATATGGTTATTTAGTTGTCAGCTTTGCCCTAGAGAGGGTACCTATGCTGGTTCCACAACAACTCACTGTTGAGGCAGGACTTCCCCGAGATCCTCGGGTTATGCGATGGGTTGCAGTCATGGCCCGCCATCCTGAGGAGGGTACTGAGGTTGTTCGATTCACACCAGAGTATTTTCGTTGGTTAGAGAACCAACTTTTTGTGATTTAGGATTTTCCATACGCTGGGATGGATTATCGTGGTGATCCCGACATGGCTCTTCCACCAGGAGAGCAATGGGATGATAGAGGTAAAATTGTTTTCAACATTTTTAATTATATATATTTGTTTTGTTTTAAAATCATCCCAAAACTAATAGTAAAAAGTTTTAAATGCAGATGTGGGTCCATGGCGACCAGCCGCTCTCCAGCCCTATGACCGAAGAGAACCAGCTGCTGCAGCACCAGCCCCACAGGACTAATCAGCAGAGACCTTGGCCGAATTGGAGAGCCATCTAGAGCGCTTGACCGCAGATATTCCGGAGACCAGCATAGATGACATTCCTCTTAGACTTCAGCGCTATGTGATTGGGGTCCCAGGACCTTTTAGGAGGTTCCTTTGTAGGGTGGCTCGAGCAGTGGTGTCTTATCGTGATCATCACCAATGATAGGATGATTGCCTTGTAGACTCATTTTTGGACTTTTTATACTATCATTTTTGTCAATCATAAGGTGTTTTTCAACCTATGATTGAAGACGATGTATATTTTGACACACTCCTATGCTATGCTATATTACTATTCTTGTTTATCTTGCAAAACATGTTATGGGATGTTTTTAAATTTTTTGTTTGATTTAATGAAAATGTCTATTTAACATTTGAGAAGCAACTACATCTGCTAATGTATTTAAATATCTTGGAATGTGTTGATATTTGATGTAATCAAATTCTCATTCCAAGAGACGGACTCTAAAAAAAATCATAATAACACTGGATTTCTAATGGCATAAACTCTATTAAGCTATAATACAATGAGTTCAGAATCTAAATTAACAATCAAACTCCGAATTCCAAATGAAATGGATTCAGATAATAACTCAATCACTGCACTGTATTCTGCAATGTTGTTTGTTGTTTGACCGAGGCTTACCCCATGCATAGATACTAACTTGTCAGAGGGCGAATAGATAACCCAAGCTACGGAAGAGATGTTCCGTGTACTACAATAAGTGCCATCAGCAAAACCGATGTATGTTTGGAGAGGCGTCGACATCTGCAATGTCAAGAGTAAAATCAAGATAAGCAGGAATAATAATGAAAAACACTCTTTGAAGTAAAGCACACATTCCTAATCTAAAAACACACCAAACTTAGAAAGAAACTAGTCTAGAAAATCTCCACACTAATCATTTAAGCGTAATATTGCTTTAGATAAAGCCCATTCGTAGGTTGACACCGTCAAAATCTTCTAACTCATAGGCCCCTTTTGCTAGCTTTCGCTTGACAATATATGGACCATGCCACAGGGGTACAAATTTTCTAGCCCCTAGCTTATCGTTTGCTTGATCGTAAAGTAAGACTAGGTCTCCTTCCGAAAAATTGCGGGGTGTAACATTTCGATCATACTGAGCTTTAACCCTTTTGGCATGAGTTTTGACAGCTAATGCAACATTACATCAATTCTTATCTAATTGAGCTAAGTATAGTAAATGGTTTTCCTCTTCGGAAGTGACTAGTAATAATTGCACGGCAATTTGTAATGACGGGATTTCGCATTCAATGGGTAATACTGCCTCTAAACCATAAACCAGTTGAAAAGGAGTAAACCTTGTTGATGTTTTGACTGAGGTTCGGTATGCCCAAAGCACTAAAAATAACATGTTATGCCAATTCGACCTATGAATCCCAATGATTCTTCGGATCATGGTGACTAGAACTTTGTTGATTGCTTCAACCAGACCATTTGGCTGTGGGTAATATGGAGTGGAACTATCGTGATACAGGCCAAGATGATCTGTAAGTTCAGTCATCATGATGTTTCAAAAATGACTCCCATGGTTAGTGATAATCTCTTGAGGAACACCAAACCTAGCAATTATATGATTGAAAACGAAAATCGCAGCAGTTTTTCCATTTGTCGAAAATGTAGGCATCGCCTCGGCCCACTTGGTAAAATACTCTACCGCAAGGATGATATACGCATGCCCCCCTACCGAGTGAGGGTTACATGTAATAAAATCGATACCCCATTTTGCAAATGGATCGATGGCAATTATAGGGTGGAGAGGAGCTGGTGGAGCATGCATCTTATGATAAAAAATTTGGCAATTGTGGCATTTCTGGACTGCAGTGATACAATATTTGAATAAGTATGGCTAGAAATAGCTAGCGTGCAAAATATTTTGGGCTGTGGCATACCCAGACATATGACCGCCACACGCTCCAGAGTGACAGTCATTAAGAACCTTTTCAGCCTCATCACGAGTAAGACAACGACGGAAAATAGAATCCACCCCATGACGATAAAGAGTATCTCCAATAATAGTGTAAGGTTGGGATTGGAAACATATTTTCCGGCACTGAGATCGTGAAATGTCAGGCTGAAAAGATTCGGTCTGGAGATAGACAATGATATCTCCATACCATGGATCAACAGTGCTGATATGGAATAAGGATTCATCTGCAATGGGTTCTTCCGCCACATGTTCGGTATCAGCACGAGGGAAGTCACACATCAATTCCTTAACAACCAAAGACTTCTTTGACTTGGCCTTTTCAAATTCCAAGTCAAATTCCTGCAGGATGAAAATCCATTTGGAATACTTGCCCCCTAGCAATTGTTTAGTCAAAATGTATTGCATAGGGTTACAGTCAGAAATGACCCTGGTTTTGCGTAACAAAATGTAATGACGAAATCGTTGAACAGCTTGTACTACAGCTAAGGCCAGTTTCTCCACGTGAATATTTTAACTCAGTTGGAGTTAGATTCCAACTAAGATAATATATCACATGTTCACTTTCAAATTCATCTTGTTGAACTAAAACCATCCCAATGGTGGAATGGGAAGCGGAGAGGTACAAGAAGTAATCCTGGTTGTAGTTGGGGGGATGCAATAATGGCGCGTGGGTCAACGCTTGCTTAAGTGCATCGAAAGATTTTTCAGCTATCTCATCCCAAAAGAATGGAGTGTTCTGTTTCAACAACCGAGTGAAACCTTTTGTAATCTCGGCATAGTTAGGAATGAAACGACGTAAAAAGTTTTCTTTCCCTTGCAAACTCTGGAGTAGGCGAAGAGTCGAAGGAGGTGGTAACTTGACGATGGCTTCAACCTTCGAAGGATGGACACGAATGCCGGCTTTGGATACAACAAATCCTAGTAAACGACCCGTTTCTATATAGAAAACACGCTTGTGCGGATTCAGCCTAATCCTATAATGCCTACATCTCATGAAAATTGCTCGTAAATGAGTGAGATGGTCAACTCTACGTAAAGAATGGGCAGGTAAATCATCGAGATAAGGCTACACAATGTGCTTGATGTCATGAAACGCATAAGACATAGCCCTTTGAAAATTTGCTCCGACGTTCTTCAATCCAAAAGGTAACTTGCAATAAGCAAATGTCCCCCATGGACAGATGAATGCCGTTTTTGGTTGATCGGAAGGTAGAATGTTAATTTGATTGTAACCGGAAAAACCATCCATAAAGGAGAAAATTTCACTGCTGGCACACTCATCGATAATTTGATCGATATAGGGTGTTGGATAATTGTCCTTGGGACAAGCACGATTGATATCCCTATAGTCAATACATATTCTTATTTTCCCTTGTTTTTTAGTAACCGGAACAATATTCGATATCCAATCCGTCAAAGGAATTGGATAAATGAAACCTGCTTTAAGTAATTTCTCAACTTCTATTTTGATGGCAATAGCTTTTCATGGGTGTATCTGACGCAAATGTTGCCGGATGGGTTTAGCATTTGGTAAGTTTTGATCTCATGAACAATAATTGAAGGATCAATTCCTGGCATTGCCTCATAGGACCAGGAAAACACGTCACGGAATTCTTGAAATAGGGCTTTATATGTTTTGACTTCAGTGTCCGTACAAGAAGCACCTATGTGAATGTTTTCAACAATCCCAGGTTTGACTGAAATGTCGATAGGAACCGTTTGAGAAATATTGGATAAATTTTGTTCAAAATCAGGATGTTTTAATGGATTCTACGGTTCTTTGACTTATTCAGCAGTAAAAATAGATGAAAAATCATTTTCAAAATGATGAATCTCAGGTAAAAACGAAGATCGATGATGAAGATCTTCCCATGGTAACTCATCAACAGACAACAGTTCCCGAATTTTCTCATCGGTGTGAACAGTTTCAGAAAAGGTTGTTGAATCTAAGTTTGAAATTGAAAGTGATTCTCCATAGATCTCATTCACTAGATCAAGATTGGTTGAAATTGAGTCGGAAAATGACTGTACAGCCTGATAAGCAACTTCAAAGGGACTCAAAGGCATGGCATCACCAAAAGAGTCCACCTCAGAATCGAATGGAACGATCCAAGGATCGTCAAGAACAATGGATTCTGAGGAAATCATATGAATAGTCGTGAAAGGAGATGGTACATTGGGAGGAGGAAATGAAAAAGTTCCGAGTAAACCCGAATATTTAACTAATCCTACCCCAACATCCTTATAAGGGATAGCGGTTTTACCAATATGTTGAATATTTTCAGTAGAGGATGGGTCGGACGAAAAATAAGTTAACTGATCTATTGTAACGATCTTTCCATTATGTGGAAATTGAATAAGCCGAAAGACCGATGAAACAACAGTAGTCATGGCATAAGACCAGCTACGACCCAAAAGAAGGTTGTAATCCAGAGGGGCATCAACCACCTCCACATCTAGATTAAAATTTTTTCCTTCAACCCCTATAGGTAAGTCCTGCAAAATGCCATAAGGATGAAACCCTCAGCCATCAAAGGCCTTCAGAATTGTCAGGGATTGATTAAGTGTAGGAGAACCAAGGGTTTTCCAACACTGTATCGACATAATACACGTTGAAGCTCCCTCATCCAATCACAGGTCCAAAGCAAGGTCTGTTTTGACTAACACTAGAATCTGGAAAGCCATTTGATGAGGTAAACGAGGTGTACTATTTTTCTAAATCGAAGACTATGAGGTTTGAGTCCTGAAGATCAATAGCTCCTATAGCCGACAATAGCATTTTACGCTGTGCTAGACAAGATTGTAGCACCTCCAAAGCCGACATTGCTGAAGGGGAAATAACTAAATCTTCAACAATTTTATAGTTCTGAGCAGCTCTCGCATGTGGATTGAAAGCTGAATTTCGAAGTATACCCTTAGCAGGCAGTTTGATTACTAAGTCGGGATTAGGTTTCTCGATCTGTAGTGGATCGGAACTGGACGGAGCTGAGGTTGATGGATTGAATTAGAAGATTCTGATTCCTTACCACCAATAGGACTCTTACTTCCATAATCTTGTGATCATGTCACAATCTTTACATGTGACATCATCATTATGGGCTCTTTTGAGGCACTAGAGGAAGAACCTATCATCTTACTATCTTGACTCGGAAAAGGATCCTTCAAAACAACAGGTGTTTGCAAACCTTTGATGATTTTTGCAACCTCGGCATGATATGGACAATCTCTTGCAAAATGCTCCTCATCGCAGATGAGACAAGGATAACGAGGTTTATGTTTCTCGTCAGTAGATTCAGGTTTATCGGATTTCTCCTTCAAGTTTTACTTATTCTTCTTCTTACCTTTCTTCTTACCATTATATTTTCATTTGGCCGTAGATGATTCTACGACATGGACATCGGCATAAATTTGAGTTGAAGACTCTCCCTTCGGGGAATCTGGTAAAGTTATAATAGGAGAATAATTCTTGGAGGATTTCTTCTTACTTTTGGTATTAACAGTACCAATCATATCGTCAGTGGCATGAGACCCTGAGGGAGGTGCAGTTATTTAATTTTGTTTTGGAAGGTCGAGGATTTTCTCATGTAAAGTACCTGACTGCGTATAAACTAAGTCAACGTACTGAGCTTGAGAAATTACTTTCTCTTCGGTAACTACTCCTGTCTTGGCTACATCTTCAGTTATTTTAGGTAATAACAATTTTACAAACCATTCTGCCAAAATTTGGTCCGGGATAAAAACTTTCA
Source organism: Pinus taeda (assembly GCA_000404065.3). Lineage (NCBI taxonomy): Eukaryota > Viridiplantae > Streptophyta > Pinopsida > Pinales > Pinaceae > Pinus > Pinus taeda. The sequence continues at coordinate 2,884 of APFE031225635.1, read as the reverse complement.
CTAAACGACGTCGACGTCGTCATTCATGAATATGGTCTGAAATATATATGGACATCGACTGTTTTAATGAAGTTAGTAATTCTGTTCCATTGTCATATCGGACTGGCAGCTGAAAATGAGTAAGGAAGGAAGTGGCTAACTGACTAAAATTGTAAAAAGAGCCTCGTGGAAACTCAATGTACCACTTGGCTGCAAGGCCAATCAAAGTGCGTTGAAAAAGATGAAGACGAATTGAATCATCTATAATGGAATTTGATGCACACCATAGATGGTAAGTCATCACATGATTAGACGAATCTTCTCCTGACTTCCCCTCAAAATTTGGTATATCACTGGGCAACTTATTTGGCATTAGCGGCCAAAACGGAAGATAATTAATGGGATCATTCGTAAGGAACGACAAGTCAGGTAAATACAAAGTTGCTATAAATGGTAACTGACGGTTCAGATCCTGAAAACTTGGGGTCATAAGACCAGCCCCAGGAGGAGGATATCTAGGATAACTTGGTATCGGATTTGCATTTGGGATATTATATCCTCCTGGAAAACGAGGATTAACCAGACCATACTGGGGTTGTTGAGGTTGTTGATAAGTATACCCAGGATACGGTTGATACTGATAAGTCGGGCTCTGCACAACAGGACCGAATTTGTATTGTCCCTGGTACGGTTGATAAGTAAATTGGGGTTGACTTGTGACAACCGTACTAGACCCAGGTTGTCCTACAGGCATTGAAACCGGAGTCTGGATTGTAGGTCCGGATTGAGGTAAAGAAGCCTGAGGAGTTGATACATGAGCAGTAGAAACTAGAGATGCTGATAATCCAGAAATAGGTGGGGTGGATTGAACATAGGTTGAAGTAGTTGCAGCAGATGTTTGAACTAGGCCCAGACTAATGAACTACCCCAGGTGTAGAAGTTTGAGTAGTAGGCTGGACAGGTTGCTGGGGTGAACCAGAAATCAAAGGTTGTCCAGATTGAGATGACAACTGCACACTGGGTTGCGAAGTCTGTTGATCCCACACCACGTTAATTCTGGGTATGGACCCATAACAGGTTGAGCATATTGAGGACCAAAACCAGGTTGAGTGTAAGGTTGATAATTATATGGTACATTTCCTGGTCCTTGAACAAATGATTAACCTAAAGGTGGTTGAAAACCTTGAGGTTGGTACTGACCTTGAGGTTGGTACTGACCTTGTGGTTGGTACTGACCTTGAGGCTGGTACTGACCTTGAGGCATATATTGATACTAAGGTTGACCTTGAGGTACATATTGGTGCTGGGGTTGACCTTGAGGTACATATTGGTACTGGGGTTAACCTTGAGGAAAATATTGTCCCGTAGGGATGTATTGTCCTTGAGGTTGCCCCCCAGGCGGTATTTGAGTACCTTGCGGCTGCCCCCGAGGCGATATTGAACTACCTTGAGGCTGCGGATTAGGAGTAGTACCAGACATCACAAGAATCTCTTCGACACTTAACGGTTTAGTTCCGCTATTACCAAAAGATACTACATATTTGATGGGTTGAGGAGATGCTCTTGAAAACGTACCAGATGAAGGCTGATACCCAGGAGGAACAAAAGGACCCCCATGTAAAAAAGTTTCTTGCGTCTGAGAAAACAAAGATGACTGTCTCGACATATTCAAAGGAGGATAATAACCTCTGGGTGTTGGATGGAAAGGAAATCGAGGTGGTGAAGACGCGAGAACTGTATTTTCTAAAGAATTAGTCAACGAAATATACCAAGCGTCACCTCTAATGGGACTGTAGAAAATGGATTCACTCTCCCTAAGTTCGATAGCTGGTTGATTTTCAGGGATGCTTATACCTTCGTTCGGACTTACAATTTCTTCAAGGGAAATGAGTCCAGAAGGAAGATTCTGGGTAATGATATTTTCTACCCTGGGTGAACTAGGACCACTAGAAACAGGAGAAGCAAATCCTAAAGATGGAGTAGCAGCAGGTTTAGTTTCAGGTTCAGAGATTTCAGGTTCTTCGGCTAATGAACTAGTAGAAGTAATACTACTAGTAACCACGGATAATGAAATCAGTTCAGAAATATGTTCTGCTGCTTGAACTAGATGATCAGGATGTATGATTAATGAAGAATCATCGGCCTCCGGTGACCAACTCTACTTTCACTAGGTGTGACAAGAGCTCGCAACCCTTTAAGTTGACTTGGTGTAAATTCGGGAGGCTACCCCCGAAGTTGACGGGATTGTCTTGGTAACTTAGCCATGATTAATTATTTAATTACTTCACACGAAAACAAAGAAAATCTCAAGAAAACCACATAAAGTCTCTAAAGAACCAAACAATTTGAAGCACGCGCCTAATAAATCTAGGAGATCAAACCACACACAAACAATATCTTTCCAGATCGAAAACACTAGTTGGTGATGAAATCCAATGTCGCAGAATTCAATACAGAAATGGTGGTTGGAATAGTTACCTCGACAACTTGCTTAATGAAACAGATTGACACAAGTTTCTCCACTATAACTGTCTCGAGTGAAGATAACCCCCCAGAGAGTCCAAGTGAGTCTAGTCGACGTCTGCTCCAGGTACAGTGGGATCTTCCCTCCATCATCACCTAGGAAAGAATCCTAAATATTATGGCCACTAAGGTCACCAACAGAAACAAATATACCTGGGGGAACAGTCTACGATCCGATATGCACGCAAGGGCAGAGTAACAAGCTCAATCCCCTTGAAGGTTCCTTGACATAATCCAAGGTTTACCAACAAGTGACCACAGGCTCCTCGACAATGGTCAATCCGAGGTTTACCATTTTTAATACATGAATATCTTCTATCGTTCCCAATGAGGAAGGATTGATTCCCACATTGGTTTGGATATGATCTCGTGCTTCTCCTTT